>VWYK01133156.1:0-10781 GCA_013399775.1 Semnornis frantzii | reverse complement strand
TTTTTTTTCCCAGCAGGAATCATTTTTCCCTGGCTAATCAGCTAGAAAAGTCTTTTGGGATCAATATTTAGACCCTCTTATTAAAAACTCTCACAATGGTAGGCAGCAGTATCTGTCTAAATCTGGCTGTCACATTCAATCTGCTGAGGGTGATTTCTTCTAGCAGTTTTCAAAATGACTTTGATGCAAAGCCTTATCTTCATGGACTGCATGAGCAGCAGAACTAGGTTACACTCCTCTCACTGGCACTCTCCAGATGAATTATTATCTCCTCCAGTCACTCCCAAGACCATAGAATCATAGAATGGTAAGGTTGGAAGAGACCTCAAAGATCATCTAGTTCCAACCCCTTGCCATAGGCAGGGACACCTCCCACTAGTACAGGTTTCCAGGCTTCCCTTTAATATGCATACAAGAGATATGTAATGTTACCTGCAGTTTGTGGGCAGGGTTGAAGCTTTACATTCTAATGCTTTTATAATGGGTTTAGTGGCTTGAATACCGAGGGTAGACCTTGTGCATGCAGGTCTTCACATACTGAACTGAGTTACAAGTCAATGTGAGGTCACATTTAGCTGTGGCAATGCTAACCCTGATGAAATAAACATCTGGTTTGGTTTTCCTTCTCTTCACGGTAAGATCCTATGAAGTAAAATTATTCCACTTCTAAAGAAAATGTGTTTCCTCTCGTGTACAAGCCAAATATGCTGGGTTTAGTATCATACAGACAACAGCACCAACATCAAAAATGGGAAAAAATGCCTGGGCCTTCAGAATTGTAGAATTGTAGAATGCATCAGGTTGGAAAGAAGCCCTCAAAGATCACCTTGTCCAACCCCCTTGCAGTGCTCTTTAACCAGATCAGGTTGCTCAGGGCCCCATCAAATCTCACCTTGAATGTCTCCAGGGATGAGGCCTTCACAACATCTCTGGATAACCTGTTCAAGTATTTCACCATCCTCATTGTAAAGAACTTCCTCCTCATATCTAACCCAGGTCTACCCTGCTCTAGTTTAAAACCATTGTCCCAGAATAATGATGTAGAATGAAAAAATGGCTTTAAAATGGTTGTATGCGTTAGGTACTGGGTGGTATTCTCTTCTTCTTGTCTGAATTCTCTGTACAATCAAAGACTAAAATGTTATTCTTTTAAAAGGAGTTGTTAAAAATTAATATTCTGACTCTCAAGATAAAATCATTAGATCTGACAATGCTGCTTGCAGCTTATTTTGGACATGCAATTCATCAAGTAATTGCAATCTTCTCAAAGTCAGTTAGGGGCAAGTACAGAAATCAGTAGTAACAAGGGCTGACCTCTCACTGATCACCAAAGAGAGGAAGGAAACAGTCCTTTCCTTCTCTCTTAAAGCACACTCCCATGTGGTTTGTGAGGAGCCATCTAAACTAGAGGAAAATGCTTTGGTTGTTACTGGTGCTGAAGGGCAGGGAATGGAAATGGGAGTTCTTTTTCTTCTTTTCTCCTCCTGACCTTAATTTACTTGCCTGCCTGAAGAACAGACCTTGCTATATCCTTTCTGCTGAGTCATTTGTCTAGAGCATGCCAATTTTAAGGACTTATTATAAGAAATTTCTCTTCCTAAGGAAAATCCCAGGAGTGTTTCAAAGTGGTCTCCCTGTCTGAGCTCTGCTCTGGTGGTTCTCTGGTGTAATGAGGTTTCTGCCTTAGGGTTAGATGTGCTGAGCAGTGTATTTCAGTCACATGCTGATTGTAACTCTCATGTGGGACTGGGTCTTTTGGGGGACTGTAATGGGACTTTTGCCTTGTCTCTAGTGAAATGATCTTAGTTCCTTTGCTGGAAAAGCTGGCAGATTGTGTCACTTCAACTTTCTTATCCTGTCTGGTCTCTGTTTCAGATCTGTAGTTGTCTCAGCTACCAGCTCAGATCAATAATCAACAGAGTTCTTGACTGCCAAATATGCTTTTTTCTATCTCCACATACATGTGCCTTGATTTCTATGTTTTGATTGAAACATTGGTCTTCATAAAGAGCAGATGCCAATATCCTAGATGAGAATGTTTTGCCACTGGAAAACGTGATGTTCCATTGGTTTATGACACATAAAAACAACATAGTTTATTACTAATGAGTCCTCCTTCCTTAACACCTCGTATGACAAATCCCTTTGCATATCTGTTTTGTGGTCAGGCTTCAACTTGAGATCACTACAGCTGTGCATTTGCTGCTCTAGGGTTTTCCTGAGATTTTGGTCTCCTTTGCCTTGGGTTGTTCAGTTTGAGTTGGGGTTCATGACAGTTGCTTATGTAAAGCATAGCTACAGAATTATTTGCCCATCTGTATGTGGTTTTCCTTCACATCTCTAGTGAAGAGTTCTCTAAATATCATTTGACATAATCTAAAGTTTGTGCTTGGTTTCAACTATAACAACCCATTCATGATTTTACTTTCAGCTCTATTCTTGTTTTTAAGCTAACCCAACCCTCCCCTCCCTTTTCTGCTCCCCGTGGAGATGGCTGCTGCTTCCCTCCCCTCTGGTTGCTAGGGTGACTGGGCTTCCCTGATGCAGATGCTCTTGCCTTGGCTCCTTGCCATCCCTCTCCCAGAGACTGTAGTTTTCACTTTCCCTCAGATGGTGAGGGCTCATGTTTGCTCTTCTGCCTGTCCAGGCAGCTATCCTCCTTAAGCAGACCTGGTTTAGCAACTGCTAAAAGGATAAGTGATTGCATGTGCCTGCAGGGTGGGATCAACCAAGCTTCTAAGTGAAATAGAAGTCACCTTGCATTCTTTATCTCTCCTTTTTTCTTTTTTCCTTTTTTTTTTTGACTCTGATCCTTCTGCTTGAGCTGGAGTGCAGCCAGTTCTCACTCTTAATGTGGCTGTGATGATGAGAAAAAGGACCTTAGAGTGGTACATATTCAGCAGAGGTAAAGCCTTTTTTATTTGTATTTCAGAATGAATTTAATTTCCAGTGTTAAGTGGTGTTGGCGATCGTGTCCTTGCAGCACTTGTAAGCACATTTACCACAGAGGTTTGGCCAGGGTTTAACCTGGAGATGAATAAACCTCAGGAGAGGGCATCTTTGAATTCAGGCATGGAATTACAGGCTGATCAGGGACTTTACTGGAGGAATTTGACTGCTGTCACTGAGCAGAGATTGTGTGATCCTTATGTTCAACCCCAAAAGCCAAAATGTCCTGTTCTGTGTGTCTGTCCCAGGTTACTGGTAAATTTTGGAACCACTTTCAGAGGGCAGCCAGTGAACAATTCCGAGGTACAAATCAACACAGAGTTGCAGTTTGCATGGGTATGACTCAGCTGCAACCAAGTAGTAGTATGTTCAGTCAGTTAAGTTCTCTGAGTTATCTGTCTGCTTCTAGCTAAAATGCTCTTTTGAGATCCTACTGAGACATTTTCAGGTGTTGCAAGCTAAGAATTTAGGAATGGAAATTTAGACTTGTTTGGTTTGGTTTTTTTTTACTATTATTTAGTAGTTCATATTCTCTGCTTTTCCACAGAGCATAAGCAGTTTCTCTCATGTATTCCCCTGTGTTTTCTCTGACATAATTTAATAGCTCAAATAACAGAACTTCTAATACTCTGGTTTTTGCTTCTGGGACACAGTCACAAAGTGGATTAGATTGGTGCTGTAAGTGTGAATTATGCAATGTTTTACAGATATTTGAACAAATGTGGTCTTTTGCTTAAGTTTATCCTTCGTCCCCTTCTCTTCCCTTTAAATATTCTATCTTTTAAGCTCGTTTTAATCTAGTTTGCTTGTTTTTAAAGAGGTTATTTATAGGCAAATCTCTAAGCAGCAGTGTCATGAGTGTTTTATAGGAGATCCAGGAACAGCAGCTACACTGCAATGTGCTTACAACCCTCCACATGCTCTCCTTGCTAACATATGGTTAATTATTTTTGAAATACACAACATATTACATCTAGCTGAGCTCTGAAACATTATGTGCCTGTTCTTTTACATGACAAGTGTGTATAAAAGCTTCTTCTGTAGTGGTTGGGAAATTAAGATAAAATGCATCAGGCTACTTCCATTAACAAAGTTAGCAGGAAGCACTTGCTAGAGCAGTTTGTAGTGGGTTTGCATGTAGCTGCAAGAAGGGTGTTCTATATTTAAAGCACTTCCTTGGAAGAAGCAGTGGAACAGTGTTACAGTTTTTCCTTCCAGAAGTAATAGCTTTGGAAGGCCACAAGAACACCAGACTCACTGCTGAAGGGTAATAGTCACCCTGGGCAAATATGAGTTAATATTTGAGGGGTTAATTGGAACAGGGAATGATCTTAAATTTCAGCCTTCTCTGCTGTCCTTAGTTTTATTAGACATCAGTTGTGTCATGACATAGTCTCACCATGGCTGTGCTGCTTTGAATTACTGCTCGAGCAGTCAAATATACACAGAGTTTGTGCACACCGTGGTGTGCTGTAAATGTAAAAATGACTTTGTTCTCAAGATGCAATACTCCGAGGAGTGGCTCCTCTTGTAGCAGTGGTTGGGCCAGGGACTGCATTTGACCTGGATTTCTTCAGCAGTTTGCAAATGAAGTGCAGGACTGGTCAAGGTTATTTGATGAACTTGTACATTACTACCTTTGAAGCAGCTTTGGATTGTCACTTTCCTCTGTGGTGGTATTACAATAGCAAATCTTTAAAAAGCTGAATGTCAACAACGTTAGAGAGAAAATCCTTCACCTATGATTGAGACTTGAATTATTTGCCCCAAATTAGTGTGGGGAACTTACTTGAGAAGGGTTTAAATGCAGAGAGCAGTTCACCCAGTATTTGGCATTACTCCCACAATATATACATATATATGTGGGCAAAATACAGAATTCTATTAGCACGGAAATACCATTTTTTGGAGGCTCAGCTTTGAAGTCTCAGTATCTGCAAAAATACTTCATCTGTCTCTCAACCTTTAATCTTTACACAACTATTGAAATTCAGCATTGTATAAATTAATGACTCATTAAAGATCTGGATGTATTTTCACAAGATACTCAGCTATTTTAAAAGTAAAGATGTCAGAGGAAAATATTTCTTTAGCTGACGTGCCCAAATGAGAAATTGCTTCTAACTAGAGGGTAAAACATGTTGAAAACTCCACGATGGCAGTCTCAGCACCTGAGAGTCTCGATACTAACAAGTTAACTTACACTAGCAGCTGCTTGTTGGGAAGGAAACACAATGCTGTGTTAGAGAGCTGCAACATCTTTTCTGTCCAGAAGATCCTTCCTGTATTTTAGCTAACAATGTCCACATGACTCTTAATTGAACATCACTTTGAAAATATTAGATCTATTTGAGCCACTGTCACATTTTCTATTCTAGGCCATTTCATTGTCTGTGACAGTTCTGAACTTCACGGCTATGGGTTTTGTGTATCTCTGTTAAGTGATGTGTGCCTAGCAAGACACACATTTCTTTTAATTCTGTAGGCAGACCAGTTTAAAAGGATTTACTTACCCTGTCTTCTTCGGCTCTTAAGTCTGGCATTGTGCTAACACAAAGGCTTATAGCTGTGGTGGCCACGAAGAGAATGGAGAGACAAGCAAAGACTTTTCCTGGGAGTCCTGACTGAGGATTCTCTACCATATCTCTGAGCCTGTTCATAAACAGTCCAAATTTGGTTTTGTCATCCAAGACACATGCAGCTTCTTTGCTCCTCCGGAGCTCCTCTTCTTTGCGTATCTCGGCCAACTCCTGCAGCTTTTGAAACAGTTTCCGAAAGCAGCAGTTCTCCAGGTTGGATTCCTCAATCCCCCAGTATCTCAGCTCCTCCTGAAAAGACAAGGCACACATGTCTCTTAAGAGCATCAGCTTCCCTGCTGCTAGAAAGCTGACGATCATCCCAAAAGCATTGGGGTTCCTGTCAAAGAAGAACTCATGGGTGTCTTCATCGTAATCGTCACACAGCTGAATTATTTCTTCATAGCTGCTGCAAAGCTTTAGTTTGCTCAGTCTGGTCAGGGGAAATTCATCTAAAGTACTCCAAGGTAGCAGGTACTTGATGCCTCCAACATTTATCATGATCTCTGTCTTTAGATCGGCTGCAGAGACTTGATCAGGGCGGTAAATCCTCCTGGCTCTTTGGTAATGGACCCCTTTGACGGGAGGGATTTCAACGGAGACAGGAAAGAAGTGGCTCAAGGAATTACAAGAAGCGTAGCTAATGTTACTATAGTCTTGGTCACTGCCTCTGGAGAGAATAGGCATCTCTAAGAGTTCTCACTGGGACATCCGAAATGGCATCAGAGCAGGGTTATCTGTCAGCCAAAAGATACAGAAAGGAGGAGAAAACATCACAGAGGTTATTGCGAGGGAAAAGTTGTTTGCGGCTACTTTGCTCAATCAGGAAATTAACAAGTGCCTCTGTTGTAACTAAAAGTCAGCTCGGTGCCGCTTCCTGAATTCTGCAGCCTCTGAACGTGCTTTGCTCTGCAGCCTCATTGGTTGTCTGGCAAGGCACAGGCACAGCAGAGCGCTACAGCCTCATTCATAACTCTCGCCGAGGGTCGGGTGCCTGCGAATCCCAGTGTGAAGAGATCGCTCTCCTCCCTCAGCCGGCGCTAGACGCTGTGCTGTCCGGTGCTGGCTTTATTTCTATACACCCTTAACCACACACTCACTCAACTGAACTGCTTAGTAGTTATTAGAGTGATCAATAATCTGCTGTCAGCTGGATGCAAAGTTCCTAATTGCTGTGAGTTGAGCGCTCATCGCCATCCCTGTCTTTCGCCGCCTGCTTTTCTGCCTGCCCGTCAGGCATACTGCAAGGATTAGCTAGGAGATGTTTGTAAAATGCTTTAAGAGGTAAAGTGCTGTATCAGTGATGACTGTTCTTATCAACCCGGTCACACGGCGCTGCAAGTTGCTGTGAGGATGTAGGCAACATTTGCCCACCTTGGAGAAAACTTTGTTGCACAGACAGAAAGTATTTTATCCGCTCCGGGCAGGGGGCGGAGGGAGAAGCAATTGAAAGACTCCCCCCCCTCACTTCCCCTTTTCAGGAGCTACCCCCTGGCTCTGTTAATAATTGCTAAGCATTCAAAGACATTTATTACCCCCGAGTCAGTGAACTGCAAAAATTGCAAGGAAACTTCCCCAAAGTTCCTTACCTCTGCTCCGCAGGCTGCTGCCAGCTGCCTGGCGTCCCCGCAGGCGAGGTGCACATGCTGCAAACTGATCAGCTCTCTCCGGAGGTACAATCCAGCAAAAAGCCCTAGGGGTATTTTACAGTATTGGTTACGTCAGAAATCACTATAGCACTCTGGAGATCACAGGCTCCTTCTTCTTTCTCTTCTTTCCTGGAAGAGGAAAATACTCATATGTGTGCACGTAATGTATGTTGTACTAATAGATCCTTAGCAGAGGAGACAGTGTCCTAAGTGGCTGCTCTTCTTCTGGACTCCTGGGGCTTCCTGGTGAAATATGCTGAGTGAGAGCTGGTGGATCCTGCCCTTTCTCTGTCTCTCCTCTGTTTCCCTTGGGACTGTCAGTGTGGTCCTAGAAGAGGAGGGGAGAGGGAAGGGGGAAGGGCTTAGGAATAATCTCTCCAGCATCCCTCGTCTATTCAGCAAGCAGCAGCAGCAGCTGGGTAAGAACATAGAGTACAAGGACAGTCTCCAGCTAATGAGGTTTAATAAGAAGTAAATTCTGGCAAATCTACTTAATAAACCAATTTTGATGTCTATTAACTCTTTCGAATTAACTTCTTCCATTGTAGTCATAGCACAGCTGCTTGCTCTGGACAAACGAGTCAGATTCCTCAGGAACAGTTTCCATGCCCTGCATCCCTCCTGAAAATGGAGCTTGCTCTTAAATGTCTCTAGGTGGAGAAGAGAGTTTGTTGGGTCCTTGGATACTGGGCCTCAGCATTCCTTTGGCTATTAGGGAAGTGTTTTCACTCTGTGAAAGAAAAGAAGAGGTGCTGAGCACTCACTTTGCCAGATCTGCAGTGCTTTTCCAACAACCAAGAACGTTTTCCTTTCTTCCTTACAGATGGTGGGAAATCAAATGTAATCCTTTTCTTGCCTTTCTGGTAGATGGCTAAGGGGGAGGGGAGGGAGGAGGCAGTTCCTAATGTTTTGGGTTCTGTACTGCCAGTAGGTCTTGGGATGCTTCAGTTGAAAAGTGGAATGCCAAGGATTTAACCTATATTCTGCTTGCTTGACCTTAGTCAGAGGGTTCAAGAAACCTACCATCAAATCCCATTGACAAGTACCTTCTGTTGTACTCCCAAATGCTCTAAGAAATGCCTTGCCTCGTGTCTGTGCCCTGAGTGGCTGAAAGCACTGGTGCTGAATCTTGTTTCTGGTGAGGTCTGTGAATCTGTAAGATTTACATGTCCCACTGTGGGTATGAGTAGAGAAGTGTTTGTGAGCTTGGCTCAAGGGCTGCATTTCTGCCATTTGCATGGTGGGTACAAGGTGCCCTTTGCTGTGTTCCCATGTGACATTTGTGGGAGTTGATCTCTGAGCTGATGCACCTTGGAACTGGATACTGCAGATATTTGGCTGTGCTGAGCAAAGCTATGGCAGAGTACAGGATGGGAAGCCTTTGCTAATTGGACTTTTTGGCACACCTCTCTTGGCCCACGCAGTGCTCAGAAGATTAACTTCTTACCAGGCTTCACCACTGGGGTTTTCACTGAAGTCCTAATTACACTGTCCATGGAGAAAGACCAAATAGATGCCTGAAGGCAACCAAGTTCTGGGAGCACAGCTCAAACCCCCTTGAATCCTATCACCTTTGTGCAAGATGCAGTTTGTTCTGCCTACCAGTCCTTCTTGCAGAGTGTTTTTGCACAGAAAAAGCAAACCTTTCCTAATTAACTTTGGATTGTTTCACAAAAGGATAAAAACCAATTAGCAAGTCCTTCTTCCCTTGTGAAGCCCTTGTGTGGTGTTGTTAAAGGTTATGTTTCTGAAACTGGCTGATGAGAAGGTGAATAAATCCAAAGCAAAGAGTAAATGTTGGATGTGTTTGAGTAATTTCAGTGTTACACTTATCAAGAAATAAATGTATTCTACTGTTTAAGACTTTGCTTTCAATATTATCACCCAAATATTTGCTTTACTGGGGTCTGCAGCAGTGCCTGCTAGCATTGCCAGCTAGAACTGTACAAGCATCTGTCAAGCAGTCCTTAAAAGTTATCTGTCTTCAAGAATGGAACAAAGAAAGGATAGAAATATTTTTATCTTAATTTTATTAACAGAATATGAAGGCAAAGAATATTTTGGTCTGAGGAAGCCAAGCCCTGAACCCGTCCCTGAAAATTTTAAACATGTAACTTACCCTCACAACTGACCTTCCAACCTGGCCAGTCTCTGCTTCCACCTTACCACCGTATCTGTATGAGATCCTCCTTAGTAGTGAAGTATCTAAAGCTATGAGTGCTGATGCCACAAACTGAAATCTCTCCCCAGGTGGGGAAGGCATGTTTCCTGCCTCTGCTTCAAGTTCTGCTGATT
Source organism: Semnornis frantzii (assembly GCA_013399775.1). NCBI lineage: Eukaryota > Metazoa > Chordata > Aves > Piciformes > Ramphastidae > Semnornis > Semnornis frantzii. The sequence continues at coordinate 1,312 of VWYK01133156.1, read as the reverse complement.
TGGTTTTTCCACGTTTGCTTGTTTGTGTTTGCTCTTAGTAACTCCTACTGTAGCCTTCCAGTTAAATTCCCTTTGAATTTGCCCTCTTCAGCACTTAGTTCACAATCTTTATTCTCTTCTTGGTTTTTATTTCCCTTAGAGTTTCTGGAATTGCTCTCTCTTTGCTCCTTAGCCATCTGGTCATAACTCCTTTTACATCCCCCTTTATGTTTTAAATGCAGTTTCCATATGCTTCCTTTATTTGTTGACACAAATGGCATTCCTGTCTCCTCCCTGTTGATTCCCCTCTTTTGTAGTTTTGCCATTGTACTGTAATTTGGTTTAGACCTGCCTCTTGCATCCAGTTCACACAAGGGCAGTGAGCTACTGCTGAGAAGGCAGCTGAGAAGAGGTAGTTCTTACCCAGATGGCTCCAGGGTCAAAGCAATTGCACAGCGTTGTACAGCTATCTCAGCTAAGCCTAACCCCACATAAACCAAGGTTAAACCCTGTGTGGTAATTGATGGTGGAACTCTTACTGAATTCAAATGCAAACACAGTAGAGATCTACTAGGCTGGCTTGAAACCATGCAGGTATGGCAGAGTAGTCATCATCACACCCCTGGCACATGCAGAGGAGAATCTGGTAAGAGATATCCATTATGGTGAACAGTTTTTCCTTAGGTAGTTCAATAATGAAATCATTTGCAGAGGTAGTATTTGGATATTGAGAATAGTTAAGTGCTGTGGGAAATGGAAAAACCAGGGAATGTGGCTGGCTTTAATAGCTTGCTTACTTGTGATTCCATCTCCTGTGTTTATTCTCTGCAATTATGCCAAGGTCCTTTATCAAGCAGCAGATACACACAGAATGAAGATACACAGCAGAAGCAAGCATTATTTTATTTTTTTTTTCACCAAGCACATAATAAACCTGGAGAATTTATTGGCACATGATGGCCACAAGTTTAAAGGAATCAGAAAAGGACTGAGCAAATTTATGCAAGGAATGTCCACCAGGTAGATCTAAATCTGGTACAGAAAGTCAGTACCCCACGTATTGCTAGGTGTTCTGGAGCACTCCAAATTCCCTTCTCCTCCCCACTCCCTGCAGCTTCAAATGGGGAGAAGGCAGCAGCTCCAAAACTACTTTTCCCCCTGCCCTGAGGGCTTGAGGGGGGCACAGCAGCAGGCCCTTTCCCCCCCCCATCTGCTGAGCTGTGGGCAGCCCGTGCTGGCAATCAGGCTGCTGGCTGGCTGGGTCTGCATGCCCAGTGTGAATTGGCAAATGGACACTTGGTCTAGAGAGAGATAAGTAGAGCAAGGGAGAAGG
>VWYK01132842.1:0-12991 GCA_013399775.1 Semnornis frantzii | reverse complement strand
TAATGCTGCCTGCTCAGATGTAATCACGGCCAAGACATTTACTTGTATTACATTACTGAACCACTAAACCCCTCTTGCAGTTCCATCTTCCAGTAAGGTCATTTTCCTGGCAAGTGACAGGGACTACACAACTTCCAAATAACTTCAGCTTTAATTTCTTGCTTTGTGCTATTCCCTTCTGCTGAGGCTGCAACCAGTTTAGCAATAGCTTCAGGAGCAGCAATTAGATTATCTCTCATCTTCACTTAAAAAGATCCTGCAGTACATATATGTCAGCACTTTCTCCTCCTGGAAAGGATGGCTTATAAATTATACTGGATTCATAAGAGGTCTTGGATTTGTCAGTGTTTTACCAGTGTTACTGCTAGTCCTTGAAAGACATAAGCTGTAACAACTACATCTAAAACAGGGCCCTTGCAAACCGTGCTTCAGTAGGGGCATACAGGCTTCTAGAAAAAACAGAGCATATTACCCACACATCTTGTTCCCAACAGCCACTTAACACTGTTAAAGCTTCCAGTTATGAAACAAAAACTAATGTCTTTATATCTTGCAAAGTCTGTTCTAGAAATAGAGAAAAGTTACACGAGATACTGTTTGCATGACGAAGATGTCTTGCATGGGACACTACTGCAACACTGTAATACCTTTAAAGAGGAAGTAAAGATTTGACGTGCTAATTCATTGCCAACTACTTCACACAAGTGTCAAGTTGAGAGAAATTTCCACTAAATACAAACAGCACCACATGGTACTTTACAAATAAATTATGGTACTTTACAAATAAATTGTGTACTATGATTGATATATTAAAATACTTCAAAAATCTGTCAACTATTTGTTCATCTTCACACAAGAGGCAACTAATAAATCTTGTAATTGTATGAAGATTGCTAAACGGTGCAATACCTCTGTTAAATTCAGAATAAAATCATGTCTTTAAGTGCTTCTGAAATTATTTTACACCCAAAGTTTATCATTCATATAACCTATGAAGCATTTAAGAGTATCTAGAAGAGGTGTCTTTTCTGATTATATATCAGAATATAACCATTACAAAAATAAAATAAAATGTATTTGAACTCACCACTCCACTTGCAGATTTTGTTTTCACATCCAGTTTCACCAACCCAAAACCTTAACAAACAGAACTCAAAGTTACACCAGGAGGCTTTAACTGAGTGTGCACATTTTCTGAGAAGCTGGCTTTCCAAGAATTCTCAGTACACACATATATAAAAACAACCATAGGCTGACCTCAGTAACATTCCAACTTTAGGTGCCACAGCAAGATGAGGCCACTTCAGAACACACCAAGAGTTCTGTTCTATCACCACAACATAAAGCAGTGGGGAGCAGCCTCCCAGCGCATGCTATACATTTAAGCACAAAACAACAACTTTCAAGAGTAAATTTAGTGACAGATAAAATACATTCTTTGTTGTCCCCAGGATGGCACTGGCTATCCCAATGTGCAAGATCAGTCTCTCAACACCAAGAAGAAATATCTCAAAGTAAAAAATAGTAAAAGTGAAGTCACTAGGAAATACACAGCCATTGCAGCTGTAGTAGGTTTTATGGGAGTGTTGATTCACAACATTACAGTTAGAGCTGCCCAACAGTCTTAGTTAAAAAAACCTCCAAATGCATTCCTTAATACCAGAAAGAAACAGTACTGTAACAAGACAGAATTATCAAGCTGCCTGATATTGAAGCATTTCAAATGTGAAAAGATTCTTTATCCCAATAGCTATTTCTCTTTCTACTCCAAACAAGGCTAGAATTTTACAGGTACATATCCCTTTTCCTATCACCAAACATTGATGCAAACAAAGTATTCTCCTCAGTTAAGTTACACTTGCAGTTTTTGCATATCTGTACACCTCTGATATTCATATAGCTAAAGCAGAAAGATGTTAACAGATTTCACATCAAAACAGCCTAAGAAAAGTCTCCAATGTTCTGCTAATTGCATGTTATAAAAATAACACACCTTCCCCTCTTCAGAAACACAGGCGCTTTCAGCAGTCACTTTTACATATCGGCTTATAAAGGCAATTCATTGTTGCAGTACAAACACCATGTTTTAGACAAAGCACTATCCTTACCATATCCTTTATTGAAGATATCTCTGGCAGATTTGCCCAGGTCTACATAGGATGGAGGAATCGCCATGGAAGCTGAAAGGCAACAGGGTAACCTTTTACCATTGCAGACATCAAAAATTGCTACCACAACTCTTTTAAAGACACTGTTTAAGACAGATTCATATATGAAGGCAGTTAATGGACAAATGGTTCAAACAATTACAGCATTTTGTTAAACACCCACAGATTTCCAGTGATGGTCACAGTAAACACAGTATTTTCTAGGCTCAGGGTAGAGAAGAGGCACTATAAGACCACTTAACTACATTTTTCGAGTAGATTTCTCCACACATCTTTAACTATCATAAACAAACTAGTCACATTTCCAGAGTTGGCATTTACCATCAAAACAAAGGAAACTGCAAATGTTAAAAACTGTAAATTTTCAATTGTTTTCTGAAATTCCACAAAGTCAAATTTGATGAAAATTTGATGACAGGGCCTACAAAGTTCTGCAACATCATTTGCCCCACATTTTAAGTGGCAGACATACAATTTAAAAAGAAACATCCAAAGCCATTAACTAGCAATCAATTTGATGAATTCCCCCTTCCTATAACATACAAAGTTTAAGTTTGTAAGGTTGTCTTATTAGTTTGAAACAAACAAGTAGTAGAACAAACAAGACACAAGCGTCTGTGAAGCGGTCTCTTTAAATAAGCTCTTTTCTAGACAGGAAGGCTCACTGTTAAACAGCCTGTCACTCAAGACTAGCTGTGACCCGGCCTCCCAGACCCAACAGACAGATACCAGCCTGAAGTCTCAGACTAGCCAGTATGGTTCTTCTCCCTGTTAAGATACACTCTTAACCATATCTTCCTGCAGGTACAATTTTCACATGTTCAAAAACCAAAAGCAGTGGTAAGGCAGAGCCTCTCCGGAAAGGGCAATGAAAGGAAAAACGCTAGCGTGAAACGCCAGGCCAGGACGCGCGGCACACCCTTGCGCGGCACATCCTTCCACGGCAGCGTCCTGGCGGCTGCACCCACCGACAGGTCCTTCCCCCTTGTCCGGGCCCAGACCCGTCGCTGCCACCAGGCGCGGCGCCCGCTGCCGCTGCAAGGTGAACTCCTCTACGCGGCCATCTTGGGCATCCCGGCCTGACCCTCTCCCACCGCGCCCGCCCCGCCGTCCCTTATGTAACCGCGGCTCGGCCCAGCCCGGGTCCGCACGGAAAGAGGGCACGACACCTGCTCAGGCCGCGGCGAACGACATGTGCGAAACCTCCAACACGCACACACCCCCTCCTAGCCTCACCCACCCTGCCGCTACCCCAGGCGCTGAAGGCGCTCCCCGCCTCGCCACCCTCGACGCGTGGTTCCCGATCCCGCTCGCCATCCCGCCACCCGCTCGCACACGAGCGAGTCCCGCCCGCTTCCCCTTGCTCCGACGGGGCCGGTCACGGCCCGGGACGGCACCTGCTAGTGCGGGAGGCCAGCGAGGCCGGGCAGAGCAGGGTTGGGCGTGCGAGACGGTGTCTCCGTTAGAAGGCCGCGCTGCTGCAGCCGCTGGCACTGGAGGGCGAAGTGAAGGAGACACCGATCCGCCCGCCCGCCGCCGCCGCGCAGGACCCCTATCAGCCGGGGCCGCTTCGGCCACCGCCTGCCTCGGCCACCGCCTGCCTCTCCCACCGCACTGCGACGCCGCCCGGCCGGCTGGAAGGGCCGCCGCCCAGCGCACAGAGTGGGAGAACGGCAGGAAACGGCGCACCTGTGAGAAAGGCAGAAGAACCGCGGTCCAGCAGGCGCTCTCACGGCAGCCCGGGCGACGCAGAGGGGTCCTGCGAGGGAGGCGGGACCGACGGAGCGAGCGGCGATGGCTGCGGCAGGCGGGACGTGACGTAACGTGACGTGACGCGTTCTGCGGCGTAGAGGTCGAGGAAATGAAAAGGGGCTGTTCGGGTTGCGACAGGCTTTGAGTGCTTTTCTTAAAGGGAAGGGAAACTGGATGTGATAAAAGGGGCTAGAGGAGTCTAGCGCTGCCCGGGGGCAGTGCAGAACAAAGGCCACAGCTGGTCCTTGAGCCGTCTTGTGACAGCATGGTGATCGTGACGGCATTATCGTCGACGTGCAGATGGGAGGGTGCGGTGCGTCCATCTTCAGCACATACAGGAGAATCCATGCGCAGGGCTGCTGCCTCTGCAAGAAACTGCTGGTCTTCCTTTTAAGCCCACCTGTCTCCAGTCTTGGCGCACTGACTGCCTACGAACAGCCACGGACCCCAGCTCTGCACCGGCCAAGATCGTGCCGGTGGCATTTGCTTGTACTCCTCTAGCATGGTTTGCTGCTTCTTTTCAGACAAGTGCCACAGTCTCTCCAATTGCCCGAAATTCATTTCTACCTCCCAGTCACAGAAGACGCACACAGTGGGTAAAGTAAGCTAGCATATGTCAGGTCAAGAGAAGCAATGAATCTCAAGCAGCTTTCTTAGGCAGTTCTCTCCTGATCATAAATGAGACCTCTTAAAGTGTCGCAGTCACTGTACAACTCTGCAGAAGGAATCCACTGAATCACCAATGCAGACCATTGCTAGTCCAGGGAACTGCAGGATAGACATTTCTGAAATGTGTAGTTTTCCCCTGCTTACTTAGATTATGGCGTGAGCTAAACCCCGCAAGAAAAGTAAAAAATATTTACAACTAGAAAATATGTTTGCATAGTATGAAAAATATATACCATCTAACACTACCAATTTACCAGAACACATGGTACAACAGTAGCTTTCCAGGTTATTAAAAAAAAGAACAGATTAATGACAAAGCCACTCAGCACCTGTTGTATCAAAAGCAACTGGCTTGGGTTTTTGCTTGTTTTTCTTTTCTTGTGTGTAAGTCCAGTACTTTCACATTGGAAGACCCAACAGATTCATATACTTCATTCTGATATTAAAATAAAACAAGTTGTCATTCCACAGAGGGATATTTATTGATGAATCAAGGAGGAAAACTACATGCTGAGAGAATAAATTGCAGTGAAGAGAAAAAGTGGAAAACTCTCTTATGCAAGGGAACATACATAAGAAATAGAGGTCTGATCAAGTAAAAATAGGTTATAGCATCAACTTCATTAAAGATGTGCATTTATTATTCATACTCATAAATGCATTCAGAATAAAAGTTACATGAGACATCAGCTTGCATTTTTGTTTGTTGGGGTCTTTTTAAGATTAATATTTTTGTCATGGTTCAGCAAACTGGGAAAGTGATGACTGCCCCACCCCGAGCAAAAAACAACAGTGAATCACTTGCTTTGTGAGACAAAGCAGAGACAATCCGAGACAGGCAACAGCACACAAACTCCTCTGCATCAACATTCCAGGCATCTGTGGCAACAGCCTCTGCCTATTCTGCACTCATACAATCATGCCTTATTTCTCACAGCATATCTGCTAAAGCTTAGAGTGCCAAGAAAGGCCCACCTTCAGGCCTGCTGTGGCAAGCCATCTAAATTGTTCTGGACCTTTCTTTTCAGCGTTGTCCTCATACCATTCAGTGCACACACCTCCTGTGCAGGTGTGCTCACTCTAAATGGGCCAGGTTCCACTGAAACTAAGCAACTCTGAGTTGGGTTTTTTGTGCCACTTGCAGTTTAGCCATGGGTATGGATAAGTGACAGTCATATGTTTTACTGGTGCCACTTGGAAAACAAACCCACGTATCATTACATAAGCATACTGCCATTTGAACACCAACTCTGCTTATTTTTCCACGTATTATAGTCACAATTAGTTAAGTAATTTTTTTGCGGCTAGCAGAAAGGGAGCCAGTGGCTACAGTGTATATCAGTATCTTTCAAACAACTTGGATAAATTTATGTTCATATCTTAAGATGACCCTGAAACCACTGCCTGCTCTCTCCTCCACATGCAGACCTTCAGTCTGAAGATTCAGTGGAGACAAAATCTTAGTGAAAGTCTAGCAGTGAATGACTCAGTAAATTAGGACTCCTCACTCTGAAACAAGTTGACCAGAGACTACCAAAATATAACCAGCAGGGAAAGTGTGGAAAAGAACTTAAACTATCTGGAAACAAGTTCAGAACAAGCAAAAGGCGTGTCACTCAGTAGGATTATCTGCCACAGGAAGCTGAATGCTTATATGGGCTTCAGGAAAAGCTAGAAAGGTTTGTGGAAGAGAAATCCAGGGAGGATTATCATTTGCTAATCCATGCAACCATTATGTATGGCCTCTTTGGAATCAGAAAATCCCTGAGCTGTGAATAGAGGTACCATTTAAGTTTACTGTGTTCTTACACTTTTTTTCCTTTTTTAAGGCACACGTCACCTAATCATTGCATAACCTCATCATCTCAGTGGCAGGAATCTTGGGCTAGCTACACTACTTCCTTTTTTTTTTTTCCCCAATACCAACTGTCCTTATGCAAACCAGGCATCTGGAAAGCTCTAAGAGAGTAACCAAAAGGGACCCATTCTGTCAGGATCCTTTAGAGTGACAAGCTCCCCCCCACCCCCGCCCTGTTTAAAGTAGCCTTCTTTGAGTTTAGCTTAAACAATTAGGTTTAACTTAAATCACGTTCTAAGATGCAATTAAACAACAGGTCCACACAGAAATCAACACATTTAAATCATCTGATATATAAACAGCTCAGAAGAAAGAAGACCAACAAATACTAGACTGCAATTTTAAAATTGACGAAAAAAAATGAGCAAATTTGAGAGAGCCAACAAGGGACACAACTATTTTGCAGACTCTAAGGCTAATGGAGACAGAGCACTTTACAGCTACATAGATAATGAAAGGTGATTACCCATAGCTCTACACTCAAAGCAAACTAAAATCTATATCTTTATTGTTATAGGGACACTGCACACACTTCTATTACATATTCTATACTAAAGCACCCTATTTCCAGATAAACAGTAAAAAAGATCTGGAAAAAGTTCTGATAAAGGAAAAACTTAAATGAAAAGAAACCCATGCAGAAGAGCTTGTACTTCTTCCTTCTCCTGGATTTATTTTTGGTCAATTGTAAATTCTTTTCCTTCAGTTTTCTTTTAATTGCAGTTTCCATTGCCTCAAGAGATTTTTTTTTTGGTTGGTTGTTTTTTTGTTTTTTATTATTCCTCAGCAGGTCAAGGAATAAGCAACCTTTTACCAATGCTAACTACTACCCAACAGCCCCACAAACCACCAGGTTTCCTGACATCCTGAAATATGTGGAAAGGGAGAGACTATCATGTAATCAAATGCTGATTTCTAAGCAAAACACAACCATTAACGTGAAACTCATTGGGAAACTCAGAGATATATCCAGTGTTCCTATATCACTTACACAGAACAGTGGGTTTGAATGATTGATGCAACGGTTCCCAACAAACAAACAGACTGCACCATTTCTGCTCATGGTGCAGTCTGTAGCAGTTACTGTGTCAGGTGGATGAGTGGCACTTAGATACCACAATCTTTTCAATTAACTAAAGTTTTTCTTAAGAAGTTGAATGAGAATTACATGCCTCAGGAAAATCACTGCATCTCATATCAAAGAAATTACATTGCAAAGCAACGGGCTTTATTCAGTCAGCTGAAAACAATTTAGTTGCCTTCATGAAACTGCATTCTTTGTATTGTAACGCTTGACCCAGTGAGAGACAAAGGTGCACAAGACAATGAACAATGTTTTTTGGCCTTGTCTCTCACTGGAACCAGCCCAATATTAAGCCTAAACTCTGTAACTAACAACATGGAGGTGAACAAACCAAAGCTGAGCAATGGAGGAGGATGAGTGCTCAGAGGCTTGCGTTCAAGTCATTGCAAGTTATGTACTGTGTTCAGAAGTGCTCGCAGAGGGTTTGGGGAGGGAAAATGGCAACAGTTTGCCTCCAAGCAAATCCTTCCCTGCAAAAAAAAAAAAAAACATGCTTCCTTGGCATCATAATCTTTTACATTATTTCTATAATGTCCCTGTTTTGCTAAGAACATGCTGATGATAATCTTCACTCTGCTTTGAATGTGCAGTTCCAAACCTGGATACATCTCATCCAGTAACAGCACATGTTGACCACTAGGTTTTTGAGGGACTAAGTTTCTTCTTGAACAAATAAACAGTGTAAAAAATCTTAATAATGTTTGCTGTCATTCCAATCTGCACTTTAATCAATTTCTTCCTGAAGGTAAGTTCTTGTTAAGGGCAGTTCTCTTTCTAGGATTCCTGTTTGTAGCAGGCTTTACAAAAATAGCAAGTAATGGAAGACCATTTGCTACAGTCAAATTGCAAGGGTTTCAGGCTGCTGTAACCTGAGCTCCTGCCCCAAATGGCCTTGAACTTCCAGAAGCTGCAACCAGGGACAGGCTGGCTGAGGTCTGACATGGGCGTGTGCCTTGGCTCACAGAGGCCAAATGACACCATCCCATCTGGGCAAATGTGATGGGTTAGAGTGGATCCCTCCCCCAGTAACTTATTATAAACCTGCCCCAGAGAGAGTAAATTCTCTGCAACTCAGAATATGTAAAGTAATGTAAAATTACATTTTTAACAGTTTGAATAGTATAGACAGAACAAAGTATTACAGAATATAGTAACCTTAGAGAAGATGGGGATGGGGACAAATGGCGCTGAAGCAGCAAAGCAGCAGCCAAAAGAGCAGGAGGGGAAGATAGCAGCGGGTGCAGCAAAAGCAGCAGGAGCAGCAAAAGGGAAGATAAAAGCTGTGCTTCCAAACATAGTTTTTGATGCTCCAATGAAATTATATTAACTTATCCATTGTTGCCATTTTATGGCCTATCCCTGGAACATTCACCTCTTCACTCAGAGACTTTAGTACTTTTCCACTTTTCTACATTTCTCTGTTCCTATCTTTTTTTTGTCTGAGTTAGAAATCTAGCTCAAGCAGCCACAGCAAGTAAGGCAAGTTGGCTTAGGACCACATTGCAAGACATGGGTCTTTAAACAAGTGGAAAACAGGCGATTCTGGAAGCAGATGTGTTAGGGGTGGCTTTGTGGTGAGAAGATGAGGCTTAGCTGGTGTTAGCGGGACTCAGCGCTGTGCTGTGGTGGTCACTTTTTGGTTTCAGGTGCATCTTTCAGCTGCAGTGGACGGATCCAGTGCCTGCAACCCCTGAGCAAGCTCGGGACTAGCTAGCACCTACGCTTAAAGAGTGTGAGGTGGCCTCAATTTTACCTTGTAGGCACATAGGAATGAAGTGGGTGCTGTATGTGTCCACTCTGTTCTTCAGCCCCAGCAGCCAAGACACTGCTGAATTAATTCACTGACTGCTGCCTTTCAAGAGCACAGGCAGTGGAGGGCAGGCTTTCCCGCCTGACTGAGCACGGCCAGGTCAGGTTGTAGAAACGAAAATGTAGATGCTGAGAGCGACCTCGGACTTTTGAAAAAGGAAAGATGGGAAGGAGAAGGAGTTGAGTTTCTTTCCACTACCTTTGTGAAAACAAACTGACATCCTGTGTTACACGGAGTGCTTGTCAGTAGCTCCCACACCACCCGGCAGCACATCCCATGGGAAAACGGACAACTTAGATCGAGTTGATTTAAAACTGAGTGATCTCTGAGTAGCTGAGTTTCACCAAAGCAATCTGACACAGCTAGTTATCTGATAGGAGAGGCTTATCTTGAAAGGACAAACCTGTTATAAAACCTACAAGAAGTGATTTATCTACAGATCTATTTTGACAGCTCTGATGATAACAAATACAGAAGTAGTAGATTGATTACCTTTTTCACCTCCACAGTTTCCTTGGAAAACTGTAGTCCACACACTCAAATGGCATGGGTATGTGCAGAGTGAGCAACCCTTGGCAACAGACATGAATTCTCCAGTCCTTCAAGTATTTTCATTTGACACACACACAAAACCAACCAACCAGCCAAAACTGACAACAGCACACACAAAACAAACAAACAAAAAACCCAAACCACCACCCAGCAGAGTAATCTGTGCTCTCTCTATGGCAGCTTTTTCCTCTTTCACTGATATTTGACTACGTATATGTACAATCATGTTCTAGTTAGGTCCCAGGTGCTCGGTGCAGGTTTCAGAGCAGCAGAGCTAATGACAGTGATTCTTATAATTAGATTTGCTTACAACGCTCAGTAAAATGTCATATTTTAGTAGTATGTTATTTCACTGACTCCTTTTTATTTAGTGTTTATCCAAGTGAAAAAGTTCTTGTAATGGTTTCATTGAGAAGTTTCTGTGTTTTTCATGTTGAAAGGTATTTCAGAAATCACAGGGAAGGACTGCCCTTTTCATATCCAGCGAAATTCACCCATTTAATCAACTTCACGAGGATCTCCCATGGTACAACTTGGCAACTGATTTCTCCAAAGGGTATATTGATGGAGCATGCTTAATCTTTCCACTTAATGTAATTGGTCTAAGCCATCTCCCAGGAGCAACTGTGCACACAGCTTACGTGAGGTGAGATTTCTTACATGATTTCAACTGTATTGTAAACTCGCTATGATTCTGAGCAGAACAGAAAGTCACTCCAACCATTCAGGAGCATGAGTCTCAAATGCCTCCTGTGCTGAAGAGCAAAGAGCAGAGAAGGGCATAGAAACAAAAGACAGAAGCAAGAGTACGTACTAACACAACGGGATAATGAACTGCAACAGAAGCAAAGGTATCTGTTCACAATAATGTAGAAACTGGGGCTTTACTGCAGATTTACCTGCAGCAATTAATTTCACTTCTCTTTAGGAGTCTTTGTGCTTCTGTAAAAAGGGAGTCATTATATTGACCTCTTTTATAGAGCCCAGCACAAAGTGAGTGTTGAAAAAAAATTGCCCTGCTTTCCAACCATTACATAACTACATTTTTTTTTAAGTGTCACGTTGAAAAACTTGTTCACCCAGGTGTAAAATTAACAGAGCATGTATTAGACAGATGGACAAGATATTACTTTAAAATCCATAGACAAAATCCTCTGCATTCAAAGGTGACAAGACAGGTACAGTAAACATGGCCTATCACAATCTAAAGAGACAATATTATTTGCATACAACCAAAGCATGCACAATTCCAAATAAAATGAAACAACTTCTTAGTTGCCCATTTTCTTTCTGTCTGGAAGGTAGATGTGTCTAGGCATGCCTGTTTCCTACCCTGGGAACACATTCACCACAGAGTTAGAATTTAAGCATTTAAAAAATTTCTCCTACGCTATGGTTTGAAGAGATGTTTGTCTGGCACTGCTGCATATTTGTTTCAAAATGTATTCCCAATGTTTATAACACACATGCGGAGCAATTTCTAGAATAATGAAGTGTAAACATAAATTTTAGATGATACAAGAGTTAAAGCACAGCAGAGGATGAACAATACAGAAATGCTGCTTTATTAGAGCCACAGAGAACTTTGTCTCTCTGAGATGGAAATAAAGAGAAACTGTGGTGTTTCTGCAGTGGTAAACTAAAATGGATAATCTGGACATTCATAAGCGCACACCACGTGAAGGCTGATCCCTGGATCTTAGTCACTGTCCCTCCTCATTTTCACTGCAGATTCCACTATGACAAAAGATAAATAACATACAAGTAACATCTTAAAGGTTTACCAAAATAGAGGAACCCCATCTTTTATATCTTATGCTTTGGTTTAAGTATGTTCTACTTTGGGTTAAATATTGAAATATACACAGATCATATTTCACATAGGCTTTGCCCAAGCACTCAGAAAAAAAACAATTTTATCATGCAAAGTGGCTATGACCAAAGATCATGGAGCTTAGTATATTGGAAGATTTTAAAAGGGCAAATTTTGCAAATTTGTATTCTGGTGGAGGAGCAGGAAGAAACCTTTTATATGGGTATCTGTATATAAATGTGCTTTCAAAACTAGCCTGGACAGTATGCATCAACCTAGGAGAAATACCAAGGACTATTCTGATGACCACAATGTTATTCTCTATGCATCTTGGAAGACAAATGGGTATTAAATTTGTTTTTAAAAGTTAACTCGCATTAGCCAGATATATCAAAAGTCACAAGAAAACTAAGTAGGAGAAATTATTGTTAAAATTGTCTGTATTTCAGGTAAAATTTGTTGGAGAAACTTGAAAATCTTGTGTTGGGGAAAATGGACAGTATGTGTTTGCATCCAGGCTCACAGGTGCAGGTTATGGAAAAATGTAATGTCACACCCTTCACCCTTCATCAGTGCCAATTACAAACAGAATCAAAGACAGACCTTTAGAACAAAGACCTGCAAGTATGACCCACAAAATACATATTTCTTGCAAATAAAGTCACTGAGGGCGAGCAACCAAACAGACCTCTATTGTTTGATGTGTATTCACAACAGGACACAGGCCTTTAATTAACCCAGCGACCGATTAAGAAAGTCTTAAACATTAAGAGGCTAGCTAGCACATGGTTCATTGTTCATAAGAAGTGATCACAAGGAAGGAGTCCTTTCAGAGAGAAAAGTGAGTCTTTGCTCTATTTTTGTCATGTAGAGGTAAGTTTTCTAGAAGGATGTTTTCAGACTCAGGAGAAAAGTTTCCAGGTTTCCACATAACTCACGTGATTAGAGCAGAAAATCTAATCTTAAGAAACAGAACATAATGAAGAGATACAATTCAATTAAATGCATTTTTATACACTCCAGATTTCCAGCTGCATTCTGATTAAAACGCAGGTAGGTGTTACATATTTTAAGTTCATGCGTGAGGTAAATAAAATGTTTTGAAACAAGCTGTATTTTTTTACTGAAACAGCTTTCCACATTTTAGAAAATTATCAGAATGTATTATAAACTATCCTGTCTTATTCTGCTTGCCTACAAATGTATTATCAAGGTGAATGCCAATGCTTCCTAAGTGACACTGAGATTGGAGTGTCACAGCCCTTGAAAAGTAGAAAAGGTTTTG
>VWYK01132779.1:0-14127 GCA_013399775.1 Semnornis frantzii | reverse complement strand
TATATATATGTTTGTAAATTTAGGTTTTCTGTAAATATGGCTTTATCTTATTTCCAAGCCATCTGAGCTGGTCTGGTAAATTATAATAGTGGAGGGGGACCTTCCTCAACCCACTACATTTTATAACATACAAGGTGTAGGGGAGGAGGGAAGGAGGGAAGAAAGGAAGATTAAGTAAGAAAGGAAGAAGATGGGAAGAAAAAGAGTATGGATGTTGTGAAGGAGCATAGTTAAAATATTTGTAACTGGGTTTTTAAAATACAGTTTTGGTGATACATTCTGTGCTTTATAAAGACTGCTGTTTCATCAAGGGTAGTCACTCAAAAGCTCTGAAGAAAACAAAAACCTCACTAAAAATAACAATGCTTCTACTCTCTGATAGTCTGCAGAATTGTTCTTACACTATTTTAAGCAGATTAGCAGAAAGCTGTTTACACTGCAGTGTTTGGATAATGCTAGACAGTAATCAGCAAAATAGGATGCACATGGAAAAAAGTTTAGGGTAATGAAATTGTGTTGCAGACAGTGTAATACTTAGTTTGAAGAATATAAAAAATGTCAGGAGAAGTATGATAACCTCATAATGCAGGTAGAAAAGATAGGTATATTAAGGTGGCAGAAAAAAACAAACAGAACAGCAATACAAAGCATTATTAAGAACAGGCATTGTATCTGCTCAGATCTCCTAGCTGAAACGCACAGAGTTGCTCATAGATTGCACTTCCTTCAAAAACTCCAAACACTTCATGCTTTGACTCCCTCCTCTATTTCCCAGGACTGTTCCCAAACAGAATTCAGAACCTGGACTGATGCAAGGTTAGGCAAACAGCACCTCAACACCCAATGCATCTCTCAGATGAGAGAAGCAGCTGACTATGGAAGGGTGCTGTGATCACACAATCTGTTCCTTTGACTCCTTGCTGAAGTTGCAGTTGAAGTCCCTATGTCTGTAAATACACCTTTTACCTTTCTTAACTCCTTATGGGAATATCTAGCTCTGAAGCTATGACCAGTCACTATACAATGTAGTAGTTAATGAATATTTATTAGCATACATTCAAATCTACTCCAAAAGTACCTATTTGACCTATTGACAAAGGCAGCTTTGAAACAGAGGAGAAAAGAGAAGCAAGTTGATTAACTTCCTCTTAGTATGGCAGCAGAGTCTCAGTGATGCTGTTGGGTTTTGTGCCAGTAAACGCACAAGAGTCTAGAGTTTGTTTTTAATGTACACTATCAGGACATGCCTGAGCAGTTCATGCCAGATGCAGATGTTCTTCATATCACAGAAAGACAAGATTGAGCTCCTGCATTGTTCTGACAGGCATAGATGAGCCACTCAGTGTGCAAGATCTAGTCTCAGTAAAATTAATGACTATTACTGGCTAAAAAGAGAGCGTCCCTCCCACCAATGCTGTTTCAGTCTCATCACTACCACAACAAACGTGTACCAGGAAAGTACTCATGAGGGGACACGCAAAAAGAGAAGACAAACCTGATGGAGTTGTTGGTTATATCTGGATCCTTGGCAGAAATTTTCTGTATGGTGGTTCCAATCTCTACATCCTCAGGCACTTCCACAAAGTAGAAGTTGGGCTCAAACACAGGAGGTTCATCCACATCTTCCACGCTGATGTGGACAGTGGTGGTGTCACGGAAGGGACCCAGGTTCAGGAACCGCATTTCCAAGTGGGGATTGGCCCCCTCTACTTTCAAGGTGTAGCTTTTCTTGCTCTCGAAACTTAAAGGCTGAGGGAAAAGAAAATAAATCTAGCATTAAGCACACTAAGCCTTATGATTTAAACCATATAATTTTAATTTGCAGAAAGAAAATATGTTCTCTAATGTAAACAAATCCTGCCTTTTTAAAACAAATATTCCCTATGATTTTTAATCATAAAGTTAACAACGGTAAATATTTGCAGAGGGAGACAAAGCACTGAAGTGAGAGTAGTATTAGAAATGGCACAGTCTACAGTTTGTTGTTTGGTTTTGTTTGTTTTTTTTTAATGTGACAGTTGAACTGAAAAAGCCAGGAGAAATATTTGCAGATCTCTTCAGAATACACATTTTTTCATTCTTGCTGACATGGAAATAAAAGCAGCACACCGGCATCGCATTGTGATTCACACGGTGTGTTTCATGCCACTCTGAGGGAAATACAGATAGAAATACAGGAGCAAGGTATGTCAGTTCCTCACAAATGGGGCCTGTGCAACTTGTGGCAGCAGGTACAAACAGATGATCTGAAACTTGTTCATGCTGCCCTTAGTTCCACCTGGTAAATCAGTGACTACTGCAGGCACAGCACCCGCCAGCAAGGTTTAGCTACATCTACAAACATACTGTCCATTACTGCGGAATCATTATGGTCTACCAGTTGCATATTTATGCGCTGTAAAAATAGCACAAAAATATATTTACATGACCAAGCAACACACATTGTTCATCTCAGCAGTAATGTGCAATGCAAAGCTGCCTAAACACGTACTAAGAAAGAGGCTATTGTAGCTCTTGGTTTTTCATGTCCAGAAAAAATCAATGCCCAGTGATAAGACAGGCATTGAGAGGTGTGCAAGTGGGATTAGCAAGTGCCACTGTGAGACAGTGATTGTCTAAGACAGTGGTTGGGCATCTTGGGGCCTTTGTGATGGCTGTATAACCTGTGACCTGCTCCTGAAGGCAGTGTGAACGCAAAGGCAGGGAGAAGGGGGATGCTGTCACCAGAGCGAGTTGTTAGCCTCATAGGCAGCGAAATGAAGCGGGTGCTCAAATTTGAGCAGTATGTACCTTACGCCAGTATGTATCTGGTATGAATGATATCATATAGGAACCTAGAATCATAGAATCAACCAGGTTGGAAGAGACCTCTAAGATCATCCAGTCCAACCTATCACCCAGCCCTATCCAATCAACTACACCATGGCACTAAGTGCCTCATCCAGTCTTTTCCTGAACACCTCCAGGGATGGCAACTCCACCACCTCCCTGGGGAGCCCATTGCAATGGCAATCACTCTCTTGGGGAGAACTTCCTCCCAATACCCAGCCTATACCTCCCCCAGCACAGCTTGAGACTGTGTCCCCTCACTCTGTTGCTGGTTGCCTGGGAGAAGAGACCAACCCTCACCTGGCTACAACCTCCTTTCAGGTAGTTGTAAACAGCAATGAGGTCACTCCTGAGCCTCCTCTTCTCCAGAGTAAACACCCCCACCCTCAGCCTCTCCTCATAATTTGTGTTCAAGGTCCCTCACCATCTTCGTCACCCTTCTCTGGACATGTTCCAGTACCTCAACATCCCTCTTGAATTGAGGAGCTCACAACTGGACACAGTACTCAAGGTGTGGTCTGACCAGTGCTGAGTACAGCGGAAGAATAACCTCTCTTGTCCTACTGGCCACACTGTTCCTGATCCAGGGAAGACTGGTGGCTCATATTTAGCCTACTATCTACCAATACCCCTAGGTCTGTTTCTGTCTGGTGGCTCTCCAGCCACTCTGTCCCCATCCTGTAGCACTGCTTGGCGTTGTTGTGGCCAAAGTATAGAACCCTGCATCTAGTAAAACTATTCACAATAAGAGTAGTCAGGCACATTGGCAAATTTCCACCAAAGAAACTTTTTCTTTCACCAATAAATAACACTAGAGTTTGCATTCAACATCGATTTCACTCCAGCAAACGCCGTTAACTTCAGAGACTAGCACACATAAACAAGAGTTGGAGAATGGTGACCACAAATACACTCTTAAATGCTTTGCTGCAGGGCATGGGGGGCTTGCAGGGGCAAATGTCTCACAAGGATTGGTAGTGCACAACTGAGGCCCAGGCTATTTAAATGGAGGCTATACTGCCTTATTAGCGTACAAGATATGCTTAGGCAGAAATACAGTTACAGTTTCATAACCTAGAAACAGAGCTGAACTTCTAGCATTTATGTAAGAATGTAGAATAAATAGCCTAAGCAGAGAGTGTAAGCAAAATACTCTGCCTTTCTGTGTAGCCTGCAGTAAAGAGTAGTAGCAGTTTCACAGCTGCCATTTTAGAGACAGCTTTTTCTAGCCTAATTAGCATTTATGTATCTTCAAGCAGCAATTAAAAAACCACAACTGCCTGGGTTTTATTGGTTTATAAATAATTCCAAGGCATGCTTTATTATTATTTGTGGGACACCGGAGTGAAAAATGTGTACAGTTCAAATGCAAATATTGATCTAATTTCTTGCATTGTAGGATAATTAAGCTACAGAGGGTATTTAAATAGATAAATAGTGAATCAGAACATTGCTTCAGTGGGAAAAGACATGTTTATGCTAATGCTGTCTTCAGTTTTAAGAGTTGCTCCTAGGAATAGTCTGCTTTCATAATTTAGCAATGAATGTTAAAGAAATGTTGGCTTATAGCAGGAAAGGGGCTACTGTCATGTAACAGGAACTAAGTTACTACTGGCATAAGGGAATGTTGCACACATGAAAGGTAATCAGGTCTGTTAGCCATAGAAATTGCTATAAAAAGGAAAGTACATTACCTTTCTCACAGTTATGATGCCAACTTGGTAATTGGGATCAGTGTTAATATCAAAGACATCCAGTCCATCTCCATCCACAAGGCTGTATTTCATCTCTGCATTAATGCCTTCATCCAGGTCTTTGGCAACCACACGGCCCACAGTGGAGCTGATAGGAGCAGACTCCAGAACACTCATCTGATAATGCTCTAGCACAAGCAGCAGAGAGGAACAGGGGAGCAAAAACCAGTTTGTCAAAAGGAACCAAATACTGCACAGTGATGTAAAGAGTAGACCAGGGCAGGCCACAATACTGCATAGTCTGCAGGCAGTCTTTAGTACCTTTACCACAACTGCAACTGCACCAATTTCCTCTAAAAAGCCACAGCCTGACTCAATTGCCTGGGAAAGTTTTATTTAGGTATTTGTCGTATCAAGAGCTTGTTCAACAGGCTCTTTTCACACCAGTAATATACCTGAAAATGGAAATTTTGCATAGAAAAATAGGGTAATTAACACCAGTGTTGTTGCAGCCATGATATAAAGCAGGATATGAAGCACATTTAACAGGACAGGCATCCTTTATTAGATCAGCTTGTACTGCAGGGAAAAATACACACGTTTTGAGCACCATAAATCCTTTCTCAAGTCTATACAAACTTCTTTTCAGCCCTAAACAAGGCTTTGCGAGCTCAGAAGCTTGTCTGTTTCTTCCAAATTTACCAGTTACTTTATTAGAATATACTACTTCTCCTTACATACTCTTGTGTTAAGCACATTTGGTGCATCACTAATTTGCTTAGCAGCAAGCCTGGGGAAAGAAAGCTGCTATTTTCGAAGTGTTTTTTTAGAAATACAAATGTATCTAAAATACTTCTCTGCCATCCTAATTTATGTTCAAACCATCCTCGCTACACTGTGTTTATTCCACCAGTTATTGATCTTTATAAGGCAAAATAACACCAAGGATGGGGCTTGACCTATTCTAATTTTTCTTAATAAAGAGTTTCATATCAAGCAGTTGCAATTCACGCCACTTTCAAAACAGAATTGGCAACATTGCCTTCAACAAGTTGCTGTAATGGAAGAAGAGAAGTGGAAGCTGACACTTCTTGCTGATCTTAGCAGAATATTTTGATTTAGCAGTGCAACACGTAGAAGCAGAAAAAGAAGAAATAGTAGCAAAAAGAACTGCAGGAGTTTTCATTTCTCATCTAGATGAGAAAAGTGACAACACCAAAATGGCTTGACACTGATCTATCCCACCAAAAGAATAAAATTTCTGTTTTTTTAACATTAGTGTATCCCTTGCAAGATTCGGCTCAAACAAAACTGAGAAGTTTCTTTCAGATTTTTAACGGTATAGAGAATTATGTACACAATTTATTGAAAAAATAGAAAAATGGGCAAAACATTGCAAATCTTGCTTTTGAGAATGACTTTTGCAAACAGAAAGTAACATTTCTGGTAAACGTGGAGATGCATTTTTTGTACTCCATTAACTGTGGCTGTTAATCATCTCAGGGAGTAACTGTATACTGTCAAGGCTTAGATGAACCTCTCCTGGAGAGCAACCTATGTGACAATGCACTCTACACTGGTAGCACAGCTACCAGGCGCTCCCCTGCAGTGTCCTGGTTGGAATTGGAATCAATTATTTTTCAACTTGCAGCATTACCACATGTCTCTGATTTGACAGACATTGTTTTGCAGACAGGATGAAAAGAAAATCAGAGTCATAATTAGCAGCCAGAGGTAATGGCTCTGAGTAGTCTAGAAACACAAAGGATCTTCTTTTTTTCCCCTGTAAATTAATTTCCCATACTTAGGGGGAAAAAAAAAAAAAGCTGTGATGATTTTGGAGGAACCTCAGGAACCTTTTCTGAAAGACAAGGTGTTGAATGCTCTTTTTGGACATTTTTCTGAAGGAAACTCCTTTCACTGACCTGAGAGTCTGCCCATCTCTAATTGTCATTATTCTGAGTTTGAAAATGGTTTAAATAAGAGCAAACAGCCATACAACTCAGCCACTCCTTTTTGCCCCTCCTGGCACACTGTGTACTCACTCTGTGGAAATCTGGGTGGATTGTCATTGACGTCAGAGAGAGTGATGTTCACTGTGGTTGTTCCAGCTAATCCTCCCAGCTGTCCACCCATATCTTTGGCCTGGATAATCACTTCATAATATTCTTTTGCTTCTCGGTCCATGTTCATTAGAGCTGTTCTAATTAAGCCTGTGATTGAGGGGGTGAAAGGGTTGTGAGAACAAAAGAAATGACAGTTAAAGAGTGCATAAACAAGGTGGAGTGCTCTTTCTCCTGCGTTTTTTATTCCCTATGCCAAGAATGAGACCAGACAGTGCATTCAGCCTGCCCTTTCCTGGTAGAGTAAAACTCACCCAAATTAAATCTAGGTTAACAGAAGGTTTGAATTTTAAAGCAGCCCCTTTAAAATAAATTCAGCTCTGGGGTAGGATGTCTCTGCAAAATTAAAACGTTGCTTTCCAAGGGAGCTGGAAAAGCATTTTGGGAACAGAATGCCTATACTGATTTAAGGCCCCGCTCAGGATAACTGCATAAAAGGTGGAAGGGACATGATTAGTTAAAAGATACATCGAGATGAGTTTTTCTGAGTGTTTTTACACACACACAGTCTTGGATATAACCTGACATGCTCACCAGCTTTGCTCGAGTCTTTTGAGACTCCCATTGTAGGCTACAGGCAGAGTACAGGAAGTTCGTTCGGACAGGTTGCTCCCACCTCGGGAGAGGTGACAGGTAGCCTAGAATGGTCAACCTGCTCCCCTCATCCTGCAGAGTGTAACACTACTACAACAGGACATGAGGTGGCAGCAACACTTCTCTTATGCAGGCTGTGCAGAGTCGGCCAGGCCAGAGCTGCCAGAGCCGCGGGGCAAGAGGGTCCCTCTGCCTTGGCTGCCGCGGGGCTAGGCGCTGCTGCCGGCTCCCCGCTGCTCTCATCCATAGCTTCCAGCCTCTGCTTGGACGCCTACCAGGCGTCTGCCTCGGGGTTTGGAAGTTCTTTCTGTTGCCTTGGGTGTCGGGTCTGTTGGTGAACGCATTCCTTTCCTTTACACGCGGCTGCCTCTATGAATCCTGCCCTTTGCCATGTCTGCCAAGGTTGAGGTGCATGGGCCTATGTTTTAGAGCTGTCAAACCTCCACTCCTCCCAGCATGACCCGTTTCTCACACCCCTTCAGCAGCTCCCTGCCTGCAGCACGCAGGCAGCTTTCTCCTTCACAATACACCTGCCCAGAATGCCTGCTCAGCAGGGTGTTAAACCCCAAGAGGTTCCCTGAGCAGAACTGAAGTGGTGACTGGTGATGCAGCCCAGTGGATGGACTTCTAGGGGACACTTTCCAGGGCACTAGCAGACCTTGCTAGACATGGACTCTGACACATCTGGGGTGCCCTCCTGGATGTGGCCAAATCTGTCAGCCTCAGGCACCATCCTCAACATGCAGTACTTGCACATCAGGACATTATTAACTTGAGTGATCAGCTTGAGTGTCTTTATTTTTAGCAGAACCACAATGTATGGGTTTAATAAAACAGCAATTAAAAGATACTGCATTGGCAATTAGCACTGTAGCTAGAAGAGAAGAAATAGTGACCACTGAACAATTCACTATTTTAATCTTGCCACATGGAGACCTTAAGATGCTCATCCTGCAGTTGACTCCCCTGAAGTGCTGTAGATTCTCAACTCCCATGGATATAAACAAGATAGGAAAATGTTAAGGATTTTTTGAAGTATTTTCTTCATATATTAATACTTTGTAGAGAATTTCCACTCTTGGCTTGTCCTTAATGGAGAGTAGGACAGATCTGAAAAAAAGCATCAATGCCTAAAAACCAGGCTCTGCCATGCTTAGATTTGAAGCCTCTGGGCTCTAGAGCAGGGTTAGTCCAGGGCAACAGGACTCAGAGCCAGTTCAGGGTCCATGCCTCTCCATGATATGATCAAACTGAGCAAGGAGATGTCAGTGCTGCTGCTGCTGCACACAATTGGGTCAGCAAGGAAATGGTGAGGGTGATGATGGCCCTTGAAACCTTCAACAGGGGTACAGGAAAGGCTCTGATCCAAAATAAAGATTCTGGTACCATTTCTTTCACCAAACTGAGTGAGCTTCACTCTCTTCAAAAAAAGTAATAAAGAGCAGAGGTGATGTCCTTTCTTTTCTCTAATAGCCAGTTGTTTTCTTGGGAAGTGGGAGACTCGGGGCTCTAGCTCTGTTTCAGGAGAACATGAGAGTGGCAATTGCATTCTTTGGATTACCAAACTGTGCAAGTTGGTTTACACTGAAGAAGCTGATTAGAGTCCTGTGCCTGTGATGGGGAAATGGCTTCTAGCTCTCTGATACACTTAGCCTAAACAGATGGCAGCCATATTGCCCACAAGCTGAGATATCTGTAGACATGTCCAGAAATACAGGTCTAAGGGATTGGGAAATTAGTAAGTGGAGAAAAACACCTTTTCTGGGTTAAATACCAATCAAGTACATGATTTTGGATTTAAGGGCCTACCTTACATCTCAGCTGCACTCTAGCAGTTAAATTTATACTGGAGCTGACCCTGAGTATTACAGCCTTGCTTTCTTCGAAATCATCCAGTACTTAGCAAATCTGATTATACCCTTACTTTCCTGTGGCAGTTAACCCAATCACAAAATAAACGTTACTGTTTTATTTACATTGTAAACACTGAGGAAATAACACACCATATATAAGTTTGTCTTTGGCTAGAGCACCTACTCCATGAACTGCTCTCAGATTATACAGTGTTTTTTCTGTTTTGTCCCCAGGGCTCAACGGTGACTCGTTTCATGAGTTTCTGACCTTAGCACTACAGATGTCCTTTAGAAACTGTCAAAACCTGTCAGATCTCTCTTTTGGATATAAACCTTGGATATACACAGAAAAAGAGAGAAGGCAAGCAGAACAGTGTGGATGTCCTATAGATAAATTTAAGGTTATTAACAAGAGCATCCTTAGATAATACTACAGATAACGGTATCCTTTAGCCTGCAGTTTCCAGTCCTGGTTGGCTCATAGACTGCTTTTTTCCACTAAGTTTTGTTACCAAGTAGATCTGCTGAAGACCTTGTTGCAGTGATAGAAGCCAACACGAAAATTTACAGCACCAAACCAACCCAGTTCTCAAGCTGCAGAATACTGTCATTCAGATGAATATATCGCTGCAGAGAGCATGCCCTTCTGGAGTTTGTTACCATGCCCTCACTTTAGCCCTTGCAGAGTCCCACTCCATTTTAGCTCCAAGCCACAGAAATGCGCTTCTCTGCCTACAGTCACAATTCTTTCTGCTTGAAACATTTTCCTTTGGTTTTCACACTCCCTTGTTCCCTGATGAAATAACATACCTGTTCGAGAGTCCACAGAGAAATACGGTTGCCCCTGGAGAATACTGTACACTACTCTTGCACTGTTGCCGTAAGTTGGGTCATCAGCATCTGTCGCTGTTACCTGGATAACAGAGGTACCTGGCAAAAAAAATCCATGAGGTAAGACCTTGCGGGATGAACTAACAGGAAAAGTACACAGTTCAAAATTAATTAAAATGCCTAACGAGCTTTCCCACACTGAACTTCATTTGATGCTCACGGTGCTTGCACTTATTGCTCATACTTGTATCTCATTAGCACTAAGGAAATTAATAGACATAAATTCATCATGCATCTATAAAATGAAAGTACTCTATGGACCACAGTTACAGAATTGCTGATCTAACAGTACATTGTCTTTGTCTGTAGAGAGCTGGTAGTTACATACTGCTTGTTTCTTTTCCTCTGTTCTAGCTATTAAATGTTAATTTAAAGGCAGCTCAAAGAGGATCTATAGCTAGGCTGTTACAAGTCATGAACTCTTGTAGGGAGCCCATGGATGCTGTGTTGACTGTGGGATGGAATAGTGAGCAAGAAGGGATATCTCTGAGATAATCTCTGTTTAGGACTGCAGTTTATGTTGCATGGCCTAAAGACTACAGTCTTTTAAAGTGTCTTGGAATCTACACAGATGCATTTTTTCCCCTCCTCAATTGACTTCCAAGGTCTCTACTTCCTTTGAAGCTAATAATGGCTTTCAGGTTATGTAATTTATGAAAAACAAGGAGAAGGTAAAACATTAACTGTTGGAATTATGAGTTTTGACTCCTTAAAGGCATGTCAGATGATGCCTTTATGAATTTATCCAGACTTCTACATAATGTTTTATGTTAGAAACAAATCCAATGTTACTAGATACACAAATCTGAATTCATGCTAGCCATTACCATTAAGCAACATTATTTCTGAATGGAACTTTTATATTTGATGTTATCTGTAACTATGTCAACATAATATTGAAGAATGAGAAGCTGAAGCATATCTGTAACATCAGGACATGAGATTTATATGGTATTATTACCTGTATAATGATGTCACAGAGGCAAAAAGTAATGTCACTCCGAAAGAAAATACTCCAGAAAAGCAGCATTTTATGTGACTATTTGTTATATGGAAATGTTGTCTCCTGAATTGTGTATGTAGGAAGATTGCTGTTTGTTTTCTGCACTGTAATAACAAGGCTGTCTTTGACATGATCCCATTCTTTAAAAGTGGACAGAAAACAGTTCAGAATCTTGGGGTCCACTGAACCATGTTTAGCGCAGGCTTACACAGATTAGCTGCTAAAATTTGTCATCCTACCTCCACAAATTTAAGGGCTCCCTGATAGTATCAGTGTGAACTAGAATAGGTTTCTAAAATTGTGTTACCCTGTGGATGGTAATTATCATCTAATGGTCATTACCACTGCTCCCATCTGATGTCAGAGGAGAAGGGGCACTGTGTTACTGCATGTTGTCTAAGGATGGCATGTTCAAATCAGATCCTTCACTCGACGTTTTCTTTCACAAGGGCCCAGGTGTAAAGCCTGTTCTCTTCTCCGTGGCAGTAGGCACACCAGGGGAAGCCTTTGTGCCCTGCAACTCCTTGGCAAGGAGTTAAATCTGAGTTCAAGGAGTCAGGAAATTTATGTTTTGGTGACCATTTCAAATTTGCTTACAGGGGTGAAGAGATGCCACAAAATCTGCCTTACCCACAGGTGACATTTCTGGAACAGAAGCTACATAAGGTCCATCGAGGAACTTCGGTTCATTGTCATTGATGTCTTGGATTTTGATGATGAATTCTGACTCTGGTTCCATAGGCCGGCCTGTTCGCCTGTCCAGAGCTTGCGCTCTCAGGGTGTACTGTGACCTTTCTTCCCGGTCCAGTCGCTGAATGGCATGAATGTCCCCTGTTGTATCATCAATTGTAAACACAATACCAGCTCCTTCTCCTGAGAGGATGTATTTGATGGAACCATCTCCTCTGTCCATGTCAGAGTGGAGCTGTGGAAAGGACCAGGATTCAATTAGACCATGAGTTAGGCAAGAAGCTGCTAAGAAGTACTAAGCACTTAAGCATCCTGAGCATTTTGGTCTCACTGTTGGGACTCACAAGCTGGTTTTAATGAATTTGTTTTGCTGAAAGAGGCAAATATTCAGTCAAGTTTGCATCACAGAGTTGCAATTAAAAACCCTCTCCTATCTTCCCATTTCTGCACTCACAGCTGTGCCAGAAGAAAAGGAAGAGACACCCAAACAGGAACAGGCTCTGTGCCTTTTTGAAATCTCACTTAATAGTTATATTTTGCTTGGTTGCAAAAGCCATTGAGAAGGACTCATTTGCCATGCTTGGGATAAAGTGAGGTCAGCAAAGCCACAGACTGCTTCCTTACACGGCTTAAGAGGAGTCAGATATTCCAGGGATAGATTAACAGTTAGGCAGATAATGTAAACCTGCCTGGGAGCAAGGGGAAGCAGGATGGAAATGCTACTTAGTAACTGTTATGATTCAGAAATCGAGTTAGTTTGTTTTTTTTTTTTTTTCACCCAGTGAAAAACTTAACATAAAAATTTGGCCAGATCTTCCCCTTCTGGGAAGAATTATTCTTGAACGGTAGGTAAGGGAAGCAGCAAGAAACATTAGACTGTGTCCATGTCAGGCTATAGAGATGAATCTCAGATTTTCTAGGAAATTAGCAAATGGATTTATTGCATGACTGCTAATTAGTTCTGAGCAGCCACAGATAGCTGTGAACGAAACAGAAGTAAACGCGGTGCTAACTGTAATTTAAAACAGAAGCAAATCATCTTGGGGGCTATCATTCTGCTAAACAACTGAAACACTGGAGTGACTATGAAAACACAAACAAATAATTTCACTCACACTATGAAGGTGTGAGTATGCTCACATCATACAGTATGCTCATACTCCAGTGCTTTTGAGGAAAACAGTGAAAGACCAATGCCCAGAGACAGTATTTGTTCACTCTGAAAAGACAGGAAGGCAACAGACTTGAGGTGCAATAATCAAAATGGGATTTTCAAGAATAGTTCAGGTGTGAATGTTGTTTCCCAATGTGATTATCATTTAAAAAGATGAATAAAGCATAGATAAATATATTTTTTAGAAGTGGTCCAAGTGGGTTGGATTCAGTTAAACACATTATTAAACACACATGTAGGTTAATTATCTCAAGAAATATGGTCAGAATTAGGTGTGTATTTAATGCTTTGGTGAGCTCAAAAGACATATAGAAATAATTGTGGAGGATGTGGCCAAATATAGCTAAATATTTGCACTGGAGAAAAGAACCTTGGAGTAATAAGCTGATTATATGAACACAGGATTGGTAGGATCTGAAGAAAGAATCCAAATAGAAATGGATCATTAATGTGGAAAAGCAGAAATCAAACACAAATAATCTGATTACTCAGTATTCTCTCAAGAAAGAAAGAAGAAATACTATCTCTGTAAAAACACACTTAAAACTACAGAAGAACTTGTCACATAAGAATAAGTTTTACAGGGATGTGGACAAATTGCCTTATCTGACCTAAGCATTTCTAATGCCAGTGGATCAGCTCCTCAGGTCCCATTCAGCTGGGAGGTGAAAGACCTTTTCCTCTGCTGAAGGGTCTTGTTGGAAGACAATTACTCTCTGGAGGTTGTTCTCCTTACAAGCCTCTCTGAGTGCAGCACGTGACCCATGCAAAACCTGTGTCTACTCCTATTTTAGGGTAAGACTGATTTCAGCTGAGGTCGGATCTATGTGGTTTTCTCTGGCACATCCCATCCTGGACAGGTATGTATGTAGGTGGCCCACCAGCTCTTGATGAGTGCTTAACACAGTTGAAGGGCTTGCAGCACTGCACAGTGGCTGCAAGTACCAAAGGTGCAGATTGTGACAACTGCCTTGATAATTTATTTCACCTTTTTGCCATTGGTATCCACAGTGGCTGCTGCAACTGAGAGACACTGGTCCCTTGGAAAGGAATGCTGGTAGCTCTCCTAAATGGAGGAAGAGCAAAACCAGAAAAAATTGTCAATGGCAAAGAGTTCAATTTAGATTATTGCCATGTGTATTAATTCACATGCAGGCACCAAGATTAAAAACTGGCATATCTTCAGGAAACACTATCTTGTGATTAATTTGAAAAAACACAGTGGTTGTCATTACTTACCCTGAATACCCACAACTTGGAGATTATCACTGTAGGA
>VWYK01132649.1:0-12155 GCA_013399775.1 Semnornis frantzii | reverse complement strand
CAGTAAAACATAACAGCGTACAAAAAGTACCTGCCTAAAAATGATGAAGCCCACATCTAGTGAAGAATTCAAGAGAATGGGAAAGTACAATTAACTTATAAATTTCTCAGGATAGAGAAAAAATGTAATTCATATCTAAATCACAAGTGTTTACTTTCTTCTTTTCCACAAAACAAACCTAATTCTCTAATGAGCCATCTTTTGTTGAAAGTTGCTTTACGAAGCTCTCAAATATAATATTCACTTTGTCATAAATCTTGATGATTGTCTTGACATCAGTAACGACAACAGTCTCACAAAAGTAATGCCTCAAAAGGGACATTAAACCATCAGTGCAGAGTAAATAATTACTTTAAATAACTATACTTCTCTGTAATTAATATAATGAAAACATCAATGTACAGTCATTGAAATATGGTCCTGGATATTTTATTATTGAAATGTGTCCCCAACGCTCAGATTAAACAGTAACTTTTTTTATTTTAAATTGTGTCTAGTTTGTCAATCAGTTAGAATAAGACAGGCACTGAAACAAGTGCATGTTGCTCTTTTTTAAATGGAAGCCATTCTCAAAAACTTAGTGTTTAGCCACAGCTGTGAAAAACACTAAGTCCCTCATTAGAGTCCAGCCAAAAAAATCCAAGCCCACATAAGCCTTTTAATTACTACATGGGGCAGCACAGTGTAACACAGGGATTTGTAGCTACACTTAAATACAGGTTTCCACTAGTGTATTGTTTCTATTTCCACACCTCCAGGTTAGTTGCAGTAACTCTGGGTTCTACCAAGAGATCTCTTACTGCAGCTGTAGTTTCATCCTTTCACAAATTTCACTCAGCAAGGAGCGGGAATGCAGACAAAATATTGCTCAAAGTATTTGTAAATACCTAAGAAATGTCATTACGAATTTTCTTTACATAAGAATAGAGCGAGAAGCATACAGCACAATTAGGGAGGTACTTAGGACCTTTTCCCCCCCCTTTTGTGGCAAGTGAAAAACCTACTATAGTTTACTTCTGAAAGTTAGATATCATATTCATTATAAAAATGCAAGACAATTTTGTTTGAAGGGCACATTGAGACTTTATCTTAAAATGCAATAGTATACATGACTGGGAGTCATCAATTTATTTTCAGTAATTTTCTTTCAAGCTTGTTATTGATGTAAACAATTACGGAAAGCGAGAATTGTTATCTAAATACATCAGTACAATGCAGGACTAGCGTATACTTATCTTTGTCTAATGGAAAGAGCATTTAGGCTGCGTAAAATGCTAGTGATGGAATTGTCAGTCAAACAAGCAAATAGCTTTTTTTTCCTCCAAATTATGCTCTTGGAAAATTTTCACGGTTTCTTTAACCTCAGTCACTCACTACTTGTGAGCTGTTACTTCTGTTAAAGGGTTTTTCTCTCACCCAAGTCTAGAAATCTTTATCTCCAGTTATTGTGAAAGTTCTGAGATCCACAGGTCTGCATATTTCTCCAGACGCTCTAATTTTCAACTTCGGACACTGAAATCTCACCTGCCTTCCACCAGTACATAAATACCTGTTTAATATGTGAATGGTACTATCAGGTGCCTTTTAGAGCCAAATCCCCTCAGACAACAGGTAAGCAAAGACTGAGAAGGCTAGGTAAGGAACTGATAAAAATGAACAGGGATTCACAGGCCTTTTGTGGGTTAAACCAATGCATTCTTTTGTAAATGGTAAAGCTAGTATGTGGTAGGTAGCTAAAAAAGATTTCTTAATTAAACTGTTTGTAGCTGAAAGACATGGGGGATGTTTAGTCTGGAGAAGAGAAGATTGAGAGGGGATCATATTAATGTTTACAAATATCCAAAGGGTGGATGTCAAGAAAAAGGGGACAGTCTCTTTTAACTCTTGCCCAGCGATTCAATAAGGGACAATGAGTACAAACTGGAACATAGGAAGTTCCAACTCAACATTAGGAAAAATTTCTTTTCTGTAAGGGTGATGCAGCACTGGAACAGGCTGCCCAGAGAGGCTGTAGTCTCCTTCTCTAGAGACTTTCAAGACTTGCCTGGATGTGTCCTCTGTGACCTGCCCCAGGTGATCCTGCTTTGGCATGGGAGGTGGGCCCAAAAATCGCCAGAGATCCCTTCCAACTCCTACTATTCTATGATTCTAATGTGTTGGTTTTTCAGCCTGCAAGTAACCTGCTAACTGGGGACATACTCTCTTCATGATGTTAGTGTCAGCTGGTGAGTTAAGTCATTCTGTCTCTAGCTGCTTATTGTTCTCCTCGAAATTGGGTCTCACACCTTCTAAATCTGCTGCCTTTTTACTTGTATGATAACATACCCTGTTCTGTTTTAGTAAGAAAGATAAGTTGTGTCAGAAGAACTGTATTCCTACTGTTTAAACTAACCTATCTTATGTTTACTCTAATAGGTAACAAACTGCTTATGTCATAGACCTTCAGGAAAAGAGAAGTGCTGGTAACCTCTGTTAATACCAGTGGAATGGAAGCAAGACATGCATCTAGACTTAATGCACAGCTTCAGAAGTCTACATTGGCTTTGGATTTTATTTTCCTTAAAGGTGAACATAAAGTTACTTGTTACTCTGAGTAGCATACTACCAATTTTGAAATGAGAATGGAAATCTCTTTGCTTCAGAGGAACACTGTGAAAATCAGCTACTGGATAATTACAAATCTTTTGTACCCCAACACAAAGCACCACCAAGGCGCTGTAAAATTAACAATTCTTTCTATGCTAAGAACAGAGAGCAGGAAAAGCGATGACTACTCTTCAAAACATGAAAAAGAATATCAGCTTTGCACTAAATGCATACAATCTTCTAATTAACATATTTTTATATATTAGAACATATACACGAACAGCCATAACAGCAGCTAACTTAGAAAATATTCAAAAGTGGCTGTGATCTCTTACTGTTAGGGGCAACTTTCTCTTAATCTTAGTGAAGTTAAAGCTACTTCAGACAAGTTCTTTGTGATTAGAAGGCAGCTTCAACTAAACCACAATAGTCCAGACCAAACAATCTGGACTAAACCACTAGTGCAGAGTGACAAATGGTATATATACCAAGGAAAGGTGTTTAGAATATTCTCTGAATATTCTAAGTTTACAGAGCATTCAAAAAGCACAGTGTAATGGATGGAGAAAGTCTGTCCTGTTGAATTACATACATCTCTGTTCCTATCTGAATTGTAAATACGTTGATACAAGTTACTCTGAGAATAAGTTGCAGTATACACTTACATAATCTTCTGCTAATGTAAATTGTTGAAAATGCTTGCTGTTAGCTAGAAGCATGACAGAGTGATTTGAATGCAAGCAGTTAATACCAAATACTGTCTTTGTAAACAGATTTTGATGGATCTAGCCCCATCATTTATAAACCAAGCAACTGAACCAAGTGCAATTAGAATATTGAATGTTTTCAGTACCAAAACCCTTGCAACTTGCTACAAGACATATTTCATGTCACTCAGAAGCAACAAATACTGGATTTTAGCATTTTGTTAAAATAACATTTTTATCCCCACAATTCTCTATTAATAAAAATTTTGAAAACATTCCATCCCCCAGTTCTTTGAAATGAAGGTACCCAACACAGTGAATAAAAGGCTGGGAAGTTGAAGCTAAAGTCTGCTTTTAATTCTGATCCTTCACTCTCACTTTGCATGTGCCAAGCTGCATCCAGATTAAAACTGGGAATGCTTCCCATCTTACGAATTTGAGTGTCCATCCTGGCTGTGTAATGGGAGGAGACTGGGTTGGTATTATCACCTGCAAGTATCATGGGCAGGAAACCAAATCACACAAGATGGGAACAATATTGTGCAGGTATAGCTTTAAATAACCTGCCTTGGGCGAAAATTCACTAAACTCTAAAGCCTCTTTATTTAGTGAAGAAAAAAAACTGCAATCTACAGGTGAAGGACAAAAATTAAATAATCACTATAGCCATGAACCATTAGCTGCTGTATTGTCACACAACATCTACTGTTCTGTGCCAACTGACATAGCTAGCTAGTTTGAAATCACAGCTTAAAAAATTCTTACTGCATGAGCCGTATTTTACGTGCCCATTGATATGTGGCAGGAAGTTCTATGTAATATACAAGGTTTAATAAAAATATTTTTTTTAAAAGTTTAAATTCTGTTCCCTAAATTATATTCCCTATCCTCAAAAAAATCATGTTTCCACACTGTCTGCCCAAGTAGAATGCCTCAAAACGCAGGTACTCAAATCTTCCCCGTGTTACTGCATTTACACAATCTTGAAAGGTTTTTTAAAATAGAAAGGTCATAAATTGCCTTTTAGCACAAGATTGAAGATTCTTCTGTTGTAGTATTCAAGAAATGCAGATAATGGTAAAGTAGAATTGACTTCATGAATTGAGAAATTTCTAAAGATGCTTGAAATCAAATGTCCTATATTACTGTGATATTTTATTTTGTGTTTCAGAGCCAGAAGATATTTCACTTTAAATTATTCATTAAAATAAATAGGTTTATTTTCTTTGTCAAGCCATTTCTCTTCACGCAGAAAACTGTGAGATGGGCTCCCTCTAGAGTCTTATCTCTGATACAAAGTTTGACTTAAAAAAGATTGCATAGGTCATTTATATATGCCAACATCCTACTTAGTTCCCTTCCCTTCCAAAGAGAGTTCTGAGGTAACACTAGTGGAAAAAAACCTTCACGTCCCCAATTAAGTTGGCTTATGCCTTTATACCGAACAATTAAATTCTTGCTCTTCCATATACCTATCACAAAATCCAAGTAAATTTTGAGATGTGTCAAAAACCTGATTCTAATATTAGAAGTGGAATCTTCTACCTGTATTTAGTAAATAAATACTAAATATCAATAGATCGATAGATAGATAAGTGCATTATATATATGCAAAAGTATCCTTTTCCCCTTGAACACCTCTTAAAGTTGTTTCAATAATTCAAGCAGATCTCACAGCAATATAAAGTTTGATCTTGTTTGATTCAGGTCTGTGGGTGCTTTCCCACTGTCACAAACATGACAACATGCAGGCAGATTCTTAGGTTCACACTGACAACAGAATGGTACAGAAAGTTTGAGAGGACAATTTTTGCCATCAGGTACCAAAAACTGTATTAGAATCCATATATGTGGAGCATATATTCTTGTTTTCCATCCAGAAGACAGCAGCTGTGGTGGGAGATGGTGAGCTACAGAGGCTGTGCTGTGTCTTCTTTCCCTCAACAAATATGTCAGGGAAGCAGAGTTGATGCAGAATAGTTGAGGGAGTATTCTAAACCAAGAAGAAGACCAGCATTGCTAGATTTTCTTCCCTACACAAAAGAAACTCATATTGTGGATGTCAGGATATAGCCACTAATACAATTCCACAAGCGGCTCTACACAAATAAACTGTACTTCTTTCTTCACCTAATACAAGCAGCAGTGATTAATCCTAGGAGCCAGGAATACAACAATTTTGAAAGAATAAGCTGTTTCATTTCATTTGCTATAAACTAGTGAAACAAAAACAAACAACTGTGGGGGCCAGGGGAGGAGAAAGTTTTGAATCACAGTATAAGTCTAGTGCCTTCTCAGCCTTGAGTTTTCCATGTCCTTTTGTCCCCCACTCACTAGGAAAGAAAACATACTGCTTCTCATGTAGGAAAATATACTGCCCTGTAGATAGGACAGCCTCTTCTAGAATGAAGAGATTATTAGTTCTGCATAAATCTGACAATTACATTACAATTATGTAACTAAGACAGCTGCACACATAAAACTTACAAAAATAAGTACATGGATTAAAATCTACCATTGACAAGAGATACAACAAATGGTTCACTTCCTAACGCTAGGATTCACACTCTTGTGTTGGGTCTCATTATGTGAACACTAGCTGAGAGCTAAGATAAGGGGAAAGAACTGCTGGCGAGAGGGCAGAAAAACCACCAGCACAGTTGCCCTTCGTATGAGTCATCTAAAGATAAAGAGGTAGCTATGTAGACCAGAAAGCTAGTTATATTAAAAACAAAAGGATGTACTTCTGCAAAACAGGATACCTGAATATTAAGGGATACTTATCAGGGTGAGAACAGGCTCCAAGAAGCAGCTGCCTGTAACCAATGAGGGAATGAACAACATGTGGTGAGACAGCTCTTTCCCTGTATAAATATGTGCTTCCTTCTGCAATAAACAGGCTATCTTGGGTGTATCATATTGGTATTGATGGTCGTCTCATCTCACATCATCCTTCACCCTGTTCCTAGCGGCCCCGGGGCGTGCGTGCAGCTCTGCATCACCTGGTGACCCCAACACTCTTGTTTTGTGCTACAGTTCTAGACCTAAATCTCATACTGTACTTAAGATAAACAAAAACACAAGAAACTCAACTAGCATATCACTAGATTAAGATCGCTA
Source organism: Semnornis frantzii (assembly GCA_013399775.1). Taxonomy (NCBI): domain Eukaryota; kingdom Metazoa; phylum Chordata; class Aves; order Piciformes; family Ramphastidae; genus Semnornis; species Semnornis frantzii. The sequence goes on along the minus strand of VWYK01132649.1, from coordinate 5,742 downwards.
TTAAATGTTCTTCACAACAGATAAGAACGTATTTCAGATTATTTATTTTCCTCATTGCAGATTTACAATTTCCCTTTGCAACGTATCAAGTGCATTGCTAGGGGTGATATCATAGTCATCCTCTGCAGAGTCTGGAAAGAAAAACATATAATGACTACAAATGGTGATGTCCTAACTATCTCAGTCTTCCTTAAATTCTTAGACTGAGAGCAAAAACTGTCTGCATAATTTCTTTTAAAACAGTGACACTGCTTAAGAAAATAATATGCTGGATGGCATCATGCAGTCCCTTAGGCTTTTGATAAGTATATGGCAGAGTTCAGTCAATTAACAGGACTACAGGCTTAACAACAACAAGTTCCAGAAAAGTTTCACTTTTTTAAAAATCACCTTATATTAGTAAGTAGACAAGTAGGAAAATATATATATATTATGTCATATTTTCTTTATGCTTCAGTGCAAAATTACATGTGTAATTACATCACACAGATTTTCTTTACTACTGCAGTTAAGACTTCCTTCCAATTTTACCTATTAACAAAACAAGTAGCATCTGTTATGATGCACTGGAAAGTGATTGTCAAACATTGCATACATCACAGAAGTTTTCAAACACAAATCATTTCAAGACCTTCTGCCTTCGATTCATATTAGCTTCCTTTCTTCTCTCACAGGTACCACAGCTCCTCACAAGATGGGTAAATTATGTCTTTGGGGGGGGCAGCATGCCTGGAAGATTTTTTTTTAATAATTGAAGATATTAATCACTATCAATGAAATTTTGTTCAGAGAGAATGCTTTTTGGTAGCTACACCTTTTATCTAGAAGGGTATCAGTCAACATTCAATCCAGAACTGGAATATATTGAGTCCTACAAGACACCACCAGAAAGCATAGTAGCAGTCAGTCTGTGATTAAAATACTTTTATAACAACATCCTACAAAAAACATGTTCAAGCATGAATAAATAGTTACTCTAAACCACTTGTCTATTGATTTCCTTAGGAAATCCGTAGCCACAGCAGACAACTCACTATCATACCTCCATCAGGGTGACTTTGTAGCTTCATGCTTTTAATGCTGTTAGATCATCTGAATCTTTGGCCTGGGGCTGAGCCAAGGCCATGCATTTGATATTCCCAGCCCAAAACCAAAGCGTTTCACTTCTGGGAGCTCTAATTTGTTTGACAGATGATGTGAAGTCAAAGCAGAGGGATCTGAGCATTAAACTGCTGCATTCTAACTGAAATAAGCATGATGTTTGGTCCCTTCCTAGGAGACAATGGCTAAAAACATTCCTTTGAGCTAAGCCTGCTACCTTCTGACCCAGCAGACCTTGTAACACTACTACTGTTAATTTATCGCACTGCTGAGATCAGTGCCATTGGATAGGCACAGCTTCTCTGTGCTGCAGTCCATTTCAGACAAGGGCCTGCAGTCAGACACCCTTGACTTCACCAGGGACAGCCCAGACTGTAGTAATGAAGCAGGTCCAGGTATGACTTGATTCAGGTGGGACACAGGCCCCCCACCTGCAGGCCCAGGTCTCACTACCAGGCCATGCACACAGACAATACCCTTCTGTGCTAACAGAGATCTACCCACATCTCAGCTATGCTTCCAGAAAGATATTCCAGATGTTCTCTTGTTCCAGGGCAGGGATGAGCTAGTGGAGTGCATGCTCAAGGCTGCCCGCATCTGTAATCCCCCAACACAGCCACGCAGTTCAGCTTCAGCAGTGACTGAATATTGGTATTAAAGTTGTTTACTGTAAAAGCAACTACAAAGCTCTCAATAAACATTGCATTTTTTAACAAATGCCAAGTAGTTTAAAATTGCTTACATATTTACAACGAATATCAAAGGCAGACAGGGCTGAAGCATGTTGATTTGCAATTTATGTATGAATGCTAGTTTACATAACAAAATGAATCACAGTGGCTTTGGCTTCCACCATACCCTGCAAAATCTTGGATCACGTTAATACGTTATGGCATTTCTACAGCTGTTTGATCTATTACCTTGATTGTACAGACTGAAGTTCTGCAAACACACACGAACATCCTCTTTTTTGAAGTATAAATAAAGCACTTTGCTGCAGTCATGGGTCTCTTATTTTTTTTAAACATGAATGCACATAGGCATATAAATGCAAAGCACCTACAGAACTGAGGCCTCATGCTAAAACTGTTTCCTTACTTTGATTTTAACTCTGCCCTCTGTTTAAGGTGAGAAGTTGTAATTATATGTGATTTCTTATAAGCAAATTAGGAGGGCTATTATTGATTTTCGAACACAAGCTTTTTTATTATTAGTTCAAATATCACTTAGTAAAGAAGCTGAGATTTCCGGAGCTGTGAAGATGACACTGTGACAATTCCCATCAAGTTCAAAAAAACTGGTAACATAACAAGTCCACACCACAGGGAAAGCAGTTCTGTTGTTCATGATCCAACACAGCAACCAGAGCAGGCATTTAAAGCACTCTGTTTTTCAACTTTGGCATGCATGTTTATTCTAAGAGTTTCAAGTGCAAACTGACTGAATTGATGGATGCTTTTAAAAGCAAGTGTTTATCAGAAATCTCTATACTGAAATTGTAATAAAGTGAAAGTCGGAACCATACGATGATTCAGAGCACAAATTAGGAATCTATTTATGGATCGTGAATTTTAAGAGGGGCACAGGGAACAATTTTAAAGCAATACAGATAAAAATAATGCCATTAACATCAGTTTTAAATTAATGAGACAAATTTAGTTGGTTATCATTCCTTGGGCTCATTAAGGAGGTGTCAATCATAAGAAATTTAAAAGAATACATTGGGGTTATATATCAGGCTTTTAAAACATTTTCTTTTCATCAGAAAATACAAAGTAAATAAATGGACAATGCAAATAAAAGTTTTTAACTCTCTGTACTATCTCAAAGGCTTAAAAGCTGCAGAACCCTGTGCAGTCAGACGTAGAAACAGTGTCACACCAAGCATGCTTTTCCTCACAATGCCATCTTCAGAAAACAAATCAAGCATGATATCCAACACAAAATAAAACATTGTATGCTAAGACAGCTACAATATAAGTCATGTTAATACAGCATATAGGTGTACGTAATTTGATGTTCCGGTTCCAGAACATTCCACCAGCTTCCTACTGAGGTTGCTGGCAGAAGCCACTTTTCATCCTATATAAGCAGTCCTGGTTATCCAGGACTATAGCAGTCAAACACCACTTCTGTCCTGCTGTAGTAAAACAATAAATAAAGGAATGACCTATCTGCCCAAAAGAAGGAGGATTTTAAATCCCAGTGACAACAGAACAGTTGGGTTTCTAGTTCTGCAAACAAGCTTCCAAACAGTTTGCTTCTACTGTGTTTGAGAATTTGTAGAGATTTGTTGAAGTCATGGCATTTTTCACTACACACCACACGTTCTCATTAAGTTCCGAATAAATGCAACAGCCACAAGGAAATATTAAGGCACAAAGACAAACAGAATACCATTGTGGCAGCCTTGTTCACTGACAAGGGGAAGTACTCTGAATAAATACCGCCATACAGCTCCATCACAAACCCCTTGCTCTGAAGAGCATTTTACAAAAATAATGTTTGTGATGTCAAAGGAACTATTTTTGTGAATAAACATTCATCACTGAGAACAGATCACAGCCTAAGCCACTAATTTTTAAATAACTAGCCAAATATGACCACAGCAGTCACTTTCATTGCCTTTGACAAGCATGATTTGATATCCTCTAGTCTAAAAATTTACATCCAACTCTGCTTCCTGCAACCTAATTTGCTTAATTATTGACTCTTCTTTCTCCCTTTTAACTTTCGTCTCTAATTCCTCTGAGTAGAGCTTTTTCTAGTCCAAGTAGCTAACTTTGGACTAAAGAGTCTACAAGGAATAACCACACTCTCTGAAGAGCACTGCACCTAAGCATAATACCATGAATGGGGCAGAAAACCTGTTTTTCAGCCTGTAGCAAACTGTTCAGCTGCACATAAACACAGACTAGCAGACCAAGCACTGAAGCATGACAAAGCTGTGGAGCTGTGGAAGGAAGCAGGACAAACACAGCCTCGTCTCGTCCTAATTCTATCATCGGCTTAAAGTCAAACAGTTTGACTTGCTGTTTGTGGGTCATAGCCATAGTCCACAGATTATGAAGATGGGAAATCTTACTACTGCAGTAAGAATGCTTTGTTTCCAAACAATGCCAGACAGCTCAGAATTCCTGAAAAGGGGCCAGTGCAGCATGCAAAGTAGTAAGTCAGCAGAATTAGAGTAGGATGCAAAAAATCTGAGGCTCTCAAAAGCAAGTTTAAATGATAAATGAGAAGGAAGCTTATCTTGCATATTGCCCAAATACTGTGAATGTCCAAATACTGTGAATATTAAGATCTGCTTTCACTTGTTTAGTTTTTTTTTTTTTTTAAACACTGACAGATCATGGTCACTGCTATTCTCTCCAGAGTGACAAATCCGTCATCATTTTAAAAAGTTTCTGCTGTGGTTTTAGACTTTTTGAAGAACTGTACTGTTGTTGTTATTCTTCTGCTCTCTTTAATAAAAACTCCTCCAAGGATACTAGTAACTGAATCACTACTATTTAAAACATCAAATGTTGAGATATTCAGACAAATCCAGCACCTGCTGCACTGTGGCACCTTGCATGCCTCACCGTATATAAAATCTCACTTCAGGAGATGTGGAGTTCTTTTGTAACCACTCAAGTTTATGGATGCATTGTACACGAATTAGTCATCACTCTTGTCCTTAAATTATTAATGAATTAGGAAAAATTGTTAAGCCATGACAAGGCAGGGTGAATCTGTGAACATTTTAAACCTTTTATGGATCACTAAAAAATATTGTAACTCAAAGCTTATGTCTACAAAACATCCTATTTAGACTTACAAAAGCAACAATAATAACACTTTATGTGCTCATAACAATGTCTGTATATATTAAACTGTGCATTAAAACATGTATAAAGATTTCTAGGACACCAATGGGAAACAAAATCAGGTGCAAACTGCTGGAATAGATAAGGGGGGAAGATCCTTTATAACACCATAATCAGAAATTCAAGAGATCAAACAACAACTGGCAGAACAAGTCGGATATAAAGTACATTTTTGCATTCAAGATCTAGTGAAACCCATAAACTGTAAAGTATATGACACAGGAAACATCTGCCCCCACAGTTATACCTCATTTTATCTTCTTATCTCTTCTGAGCTGTCAGAAACTGTCTTCTGACTAGCACCTTGAAAATAGCTTTTCAGTTGCATCAGAGAATCTCCAAATACATTTGAAAGTTGCAGCCAAATAAAGCGCTCTCTCTATCAGACCACATTCAGTTTATAGAAGATTTTGAAAGTCTGTTAACAATGCTATGGAATTCCTGGGGGCTCCTTTGAACGTTAAGGGTTTTATTTGGATTGGGCAGTTGGCTTTGATTTGCATAAGGGTTCCCCAGGAATTCTGCCAGGGAACAACTGAAGAGACTTACTCTTTCTGCCAGCTCCATCTAATATGAGTTTACATTTATTTTTTAGCAGCCTGCAACAGGAATCCATTTGCAGATACCATAGCCTGGGACAGCTGTATCCTGCAACACTTTCAGCTATTAAGCATTGATGAAACAGTTTGCAGGAAAAGGCCCAGCTGATGAATGGAAAAAAAACAAATCCCAGTTCCTCCTAAATTACCCACCATGTGTGCTGGTTTGAGGC
>VWYK01132508.1:0-11975 GCA_013399775.1 Semnornis frantzii | reverse complement strand
CACCTGCAGTACTGTCTCCAGCTATGGGGTCCCCAACAAAAAAGAGACATAGACCTGTTAGAGCAGGTCCAGAGGAGGCCACAGAAATGAAGAGAGGGCTGGAGTCCAGGCTATAAAAGTCAGGGCTGTTCAATTTGGAGAAGAGAAAGCTTGAAGGAGACCTTAGATCTACATTTCAATATCTGTTTCCAATAGTCTGTAGGATCCTATGATGGAGACTCCAAAACTGGGTGCAGTGTTTAAGGTGAGATCTTGCCAGAGCAGAGTAAAGGGGCAGAATCCCCTCTCTTCACCTGCTGGGCAAGCTTTTTTTGATGCAGCTCAGGATCAAAATTGGCCTTCTGGGCTGCCTGAGGGCATTACTGGCTCATGGTGAACTTCTTGTCTGTCAACAACCCTTTCACATCTTTCACTGAAATTGGTCCCCCTTCACAATTTGGGTGGGCCAAAACTTAAAGCCTAAAGTTTTGCCTATTCTCAGAGCTATGCCACTTTTCAAACACCTTCCAAGTGGAGTTCAAGAGGAAATAGAAAAAACAGAACATAGTAATAAGTGATAGGATGAGAAGGAATGGCCTGAAGTTGTCTGAAGAAAAGGAGGCTGAGGGGAGACCTTCTTGATCTCTACAACTCCCTGCTAAGAGGATGGAGCCATGTGGGAGTCAGTCTGTTCTCTCAATTATTGACAAGAGAAGAGGAAAGGGTCTCAACCTTCAGTGAAGGTTTAGTTTGGGTATTAGAGGGAGGTTCTTCATTGAAAGGTTTGTCAAGCTCTAGAACAGGCTGCCCAGGGAGGTGGTTGAATCTCCATCTCTGGATGTGTTTCCATGAGGCAAAGATGTGGTGTTAAGGGGCATGGTTTAGCACCAGACTTGGAAGAGTTAGAGAATGGTTGAGCTCGAAGACCTTAGAGGGAGTTTCCAACCAAAACCATGCTGTGATTTTATGATTTTAACTATGTCTGAAAGACTGATCCAGGTTTGACTGACACCTTATCTTTTCAAGTCTTACAGTCAATCTGGACAGAATATTATAGGTGCTCATCTGCCTTGAGAGTTAGGTTTTGTACTGTACTACTTTATAGCTGCAGTCTAGTGATTTATTCATAGGAGAAAACTATCAAATATTAACCATTTTAAGGAAAAAAAAAAACCCCAGTATGTGTAAGTAAGGCAAGCATTTGGACCAGGCTGATGACTGAACACTTAACTGGATGCTCTTTCATCTTGGTTAAGTAGTACACCATATCTGTGGCATGGCAAAAATCTGAACTGCTTTAGCAGACTGCTAGTGATTCCTGTGCTTTATGAAGTGTGCCACAGGTAATATGTACAAGCTGAAATGTTTTTGAAGCCTTAAGATTTAGACTACCAAGATCTAGCGGTAGTAAAAGTGAAATGTGGTCAAGATGGGACCATTCCTTCTGTCTGCAGACAGTAAGAATTCAGTCAGATACAGTCTACTTGAAATAAAAGAAAAACTGCTGGGGCATAGTAACCAGGCTTGCATTTATTATTATTTTTTCAACTTTTTCTTCATTCTTCTAATATTCCATACATATTTTAAGGTGCTTGTCGCTTCCAACCTCACAAAAGTTATTATGCAGATACTTGATCTGCCCCAAAAGGAATTCAGCATTTCAAGAAAGCCATTAAATTATGCACAATGTTAGCCTGTGACCATCTATTCTTATCTCTATTACGGTTGCTGCCTATCTTCTATTTCTGCTCCCGTTTCAGCTGCTTTTTTTCCTGCCATTGCTTACTTGTGTCCTAGTTAAAATTCAATAGCAAGACCTTAGGGAGAAGCAGAAGGTCCTCCATTGATACAATTCTGTGATCTCTGAGAATGGCAGTGAAAATAAGTTTGAATAAGAAAAGCACTGATGGTTTTGTACATGCTGTATCGCAGTCCTGTGAAATATTTCACTTAATGATTGGAAGTGGAAAAAGTATTTTCTCTCTAAAACTATTTGAAGTATATAGAAGAAAAACCTGTTTGACCTTAACATTTTCAAGTTCATCCAGTGGATTTCCATCTGGGTAACACTTGGATCCTAAAAGATCCAAGTGATTTTAGAAACAGACTGCTTATTTTACTTCCATAAATAATTTTTGCTTGTCCTGATTTCAATGTCATCTTTCCCCACCTGGCCACACTTACATATGTCCTTGATAGGTCTCACCTATGTATAATCACACAAAATGGTGGGGGTTGGGTCACATCTGGTGATCATCTAGTCCAATCCCCCTAATAAAGCAGGGTCACCCACAGCAGATGGGCACCTGATCACATCCGGGTGGGTTTGGAATCTCTCCAGAGAAGGAGACTCCACAGCCTCTCTTGCCACCCTGCTCCAGGACTCTGGCGCCCTCACAGGTACAACTTCCCACGTTCTAGTTTGTGCCCATTACCCCTTGTCCTGTTACTGGACACCAGTGAAAATAATCTGGCTCTATTCTCCTGACTTCCACCCTTTAGCTATTGATAAGCATTGATCAGATCTCCTCTCAGGCTGCTCCTCTACAGGCTAAACAGCCCCAGGTCTCTCAGCTTTTCCTCCTCACAGAGATGCTCCTGGCCCCTCAGCACCTTTGTAGCCTCCACTGTCCTCTCTCCAGTAGTTTCCTGTGCCTTTCTTGAGCTGGGGAGCCCAACTCGGAAATTCCACTGTGGATCTTGATCCTGTCATTTCCTGTTCACCTACCAGTTAACAAAAAAAAAGTGAAAAACATTTTTAAAAATTTTCAGACAACTCCACTGGTGACAATGTTAGGATACTGCAGAAAAAACATTGTGGTGTTCGTAAAGATGTCTTACCAAGTATTTAACTGAGCTTCTCTTTACTATAGGGATGGGGTAAAGGCAGATATTTAATGGAAGCTTTCCTGTTTGCCTAAATATTTTAGATTGGCAGGTGTCATGGCTTCAGCTGAATCTGCTAATGGTACTGAATACCATGATGATGTCATGGCAGCTTCATAATGAAAGTGCTGGCTGGAGCAAAGCACCATCAGGCTTGAAGTTCAGATAGGAACATGAGAGGCTTCCTGTTCTGGTTGCTGCTTGTGGTTTTCAGGTTTGGGTGTGGTCTCTTTTTCTGGGCTGGCTGCAGGCTTGGGGGGTGGTTTAATGGCTGGCTGCTGCTGCTGCTGCTTTTGCTGTTCTGCAAACAGGCCAAGGTAATTGTGGATTGGATCATCTAACTGAACTCCTGATCTCAGCCCAGGGCTTTGTGTGATACCTTCCATCCCATCTGTTTGTGGGGGGGGGCTGCTTCTGAGAGTGGGCTGTGTGAAAACAGGATAGCTGGTAATGGACTTGTGTGATTAACTGGAAACTCAGTTTTTGATAAGCTAGAAATACAACAGGAATGAGATTACTTCCTAAGCCTTCTGCTTAGAAAGCTTTCTGCTTAGAAAGATGCTTTCTCCTCTTCATGATCAATTGGAATGTGCCGTGAGTCCACAGGAACTTTTTCCCTTCAGTGAGGATGTGTGAGAGAGGTATGCAGGTGTTTCTGTGAATTCTTCGCAAGCATAGAATCATAAACTGAGTTGGGTTGGAAGAGGTCTTAAAGATCACCTAGTTTCAAGCCTTCTGCCATGGGGAGGGAGACCTCCTACTAGACCAGGTTGCTCGAGACTCCGTGCAACCTGACTTTCAACACTTCAAGTCTTGGAGCCTCCACGACCTTTTGGGCAACCTGTTCCAGTGCCTCACCACCCTAATGGGGAAGAATTTCTTTCTAATGCCTAATCTCAGTCTATCTTCTTCCTGTTTGAAGCCATTACCCCTTCTTCTGTCACTCCATGCCTTTGTCAAAAGTTCCTCTCCAGCTTTTCTGTAGCCTCATTCAAATCCTGGAAGGAACAGGTCCATGTTACATTAGGGAAGCATTTTGGAGTCTGAAAATTAAGAGTCTGGTTATTATCATATGATGCCACTCTGCCACAATGCAGCACTTGTCTCCTATGTGGTGACTTCTATTTAATTTTTGTCACCTTCCCAGGGAAATTAAGACATGTGTCCATTTCAAATATTGAGCCACAAATACAGTGTGTACCAGTGTGGCCTTTCATCACCCAGGAGCTCTTTATCCATGTTTTGACCTGATAATCTGTCTGTCAGGAGTATCACTGAGCCTGCTCTATGGCAGGGGAATCACAATAGCATATTTATCAGTGGCTAATACACTCCTGTGCAGCTAACCTGAGGGCTCAGGAATTCAAAAGGCAAGCCTGGTATAGCTCAACCACAGAGCGTTTGTGTAGAGATGGAAATGTTTGAAAGGTCAGCTAGAGAGTCAGGGGGTTGAGAAGCTCCATAGACAGGCAGACATTGTTGGGAACTCTCCACACATATTGCTTGGGTGCTGCTTGCAGAGTTACGTGCTTGGGGAAATCAGAGACAGCCTGATTCTGAGCGGTACTGAGAGCTCAAGTGATATTTGTGTTTGGATATGATGCATTTCGCAGGGTTGGACCTGAGTGCAGGACATTCTCATAGAATGGTTTCGGTTGGAAGGGACCTCCAAAAGTCATCTGATCCAACCCCCTGCAGTTATCAGGGATGTCCTCCACTAGATCAGGTTGCTCACAGCCTTGCTGAGCCTGACCTTGAAGATCTCTGGGAATGAGGCCTCATCTACCTCCTGGGAAACCTGGTGCAGAACTTGTTCCTAACACCCGATCTAAATCTGTTCTCCTCTCATTTCAAACCATTGCCCCTTGTCTTGTCACTGCAGGCCATTGTAAACAGTCTTCTTGTAGCCCACTTCAGTTATTGGAAGGCTGCTATCAAGTCTTACTGGAGCCTTCTCCCATTCCCAGTTCCCTCAGCTTGTCCTCATATTATCTTCAAAGCTATTACATTTTAAAACAGAGCAGTATTTCTGTAACCTTTAAAGCTACCAGGAACTGTCCTGTGTATTCTCTTTAGGGTAACAAATCTGGTTTCTATTATTTAGTAGATGTGCTTTAACTTTATTAAAGAGAGTACATTGGTGGGAAGGGGAATGTAGTTAATAGAGTAACATAGGCCTGTGGGACTGTGAAGAAACTGATTGCTAAAATGGCTCCAGCATGTAAAGGATGCAGAAAAGTCTCACAAAGTCTGTGGTGCAAAGTTAATGCTGACATTGTCTAGCACAGTCAGCTGACAGTAGTTTTACTGCAGGCACCTGCACCTTAAGGATTCTCCTGGGATCACCATTTGCTTGCCCAGGGAATGTGTTGACATGTTAGATGTCAGCATCCACAGGTTTTATGGAGTGAAGCAGAGAGGTGTTTCCTGATGTAAATTTTATAGGCAAACTCTTTGGTTAGTGGTGCAGGGTGTGACAGTACTGCTGGGCTGAGGACAGAGATAATTTGCCAGGTCATAGCTGAACACTGGATTTGTCCATGTGTACAGAGTATTGTGGTACAGAGCGCTTCTGACAGTGTTGAAAGTTAGCTTAAAATCATCTGTATCAGTCTCCAACTTCAGGAAATATTCTTAACCAGTCATTAAATTACAGAGAAATTCCAATAGTTTTGCTTTCTGGAACAGAAGTCAAATGAAAGCAGCAGCATTTATGACACACTAATGAATACACCATGAATTAATAATCATTGGCTACTTTTTGAAGTCTCCTTGGCTTCCATCTGTCTCTTAAATCACTTCAAATAATTAATTGCTTAATGCTTTTCACCTCTGATAGACAGAAATAAATTGCAGATGAAAACTATCGGTGTTGGCAGTGGGCAGGGCAAAGTGGTGTGGCTGTTTGCTATCAGTCCAGAGGGCTGGGGTGCTTTGCTCTGCCGAGCCTGCCTTTTCCAGGTACTCATACATAGGTAAAAGATACTGATGCTGGGTTGTTCATTTTAGTCAAAAAATCACCCGAATCGATGGATTTTTGCAGTTTTTTTTTCTCCTTAGCAGTGCTGAATCAATATCTCTGAAGTCTCCAGGCCTCTCTTTATATTACTGCTGCAGGAGAGTCAGAGAATCAAAAAATCACAGAATCTTAGGGGTTGGAAGGGACCTCCGGAGATTATCACCTTGGGTGAAAAGTAACCACCAGTTGCAAGGAATTCTTTTGATCTGGGATAAATACAAATGACAGCCTTACATAAATTCCATTATGGGGGGACCTTAATGCAACCTTACAGTACTTAGGCCTACTAGAAAGATGGGGACAGACTTTTCTAGAGGGCCTGTTGTAACAGGATGAGGACTGGTGGTTTTGAACTAGGAGAGAGGGAGATTTAGGCTAGGTACAAAGAATAATTTTTTTATACTGAAGCAGGTGACCTGGCCCAGGATGCCCAGAAAGGTAGTAGATGCTCCATCCCTGGAACCATTCCCGGTCAGGTTGTTTGCAGCTTTGAGCAACCTTCTAGTTGAAGGTGTCCTTGCTGACTGCAGGGAAGTTGGACTAGATGAGCTTTAGAGGTCCCTCCCAACCCTAATCATTCTGTGATTCTAACTGCAAACACTTCACTGTAACATTTGGTTTGGAAGGTGCCTGACCCTGAGGATTTTAATACTATTTGTACTGTTTTTATTTGCAGACACTGAGGAGCTCAGCTGCTTGGAGTCCTGCGTCTTTTTCCCTGTGCTCAAAGCTAGGTAAAGTCAATTATTCAAGTAAAGTTGTGGTGACCAAAGAATGCATGAGAAGCACATTAATTTTTAATCAGTCTGAAAATGGGCAAGTCAGTCATGGTGCTTTCTTCTCAAAAGCTTTAAAGTTGCAGATTGTGCAGTCTTGCCATTTCAAAAAGTATCTGAGATAGGTCGTATCAGGAATTCTCCCAGTTGTATGTTCTGCTTTATTCCATCAGTGGCCTAGGTGCTTTGCGATTGCAGGTGGAGGAAAGCCCAAATGCCTGTCTCACCTTCTGATAAACACAACTTGCAGCGTTCAAATACTAGTGCAGAATTTCATCCTAGTTCCACATCTTCCTCATGAGGGTTGCGAGGTGCTGGAGCGCATTGCCCAGAGAAGTTGTAGAGGCTCCAAGCCTGGAAATGTTGAAAACCAGGTTGGATGGGGCCTTGAGCAACCTGGTGTAAGAAGAGCTGTCTCTGCCTGTGGTGGGGAGGTTGAAACTAGATAATCTTTGAAGTCACTTTCAACCCAAACCATCTGTGGTTCTGTAATTTTCCTTTCCTCAACCTTTTAAATGTGATACAGAATGGCAACTCCCTACTTTATTCCAACTGATTTTTAAATGTCTTTTCAGGCTGTAAAGTTATTGGGAAGTTCTTTGCATAAACCGACGTTACTCAGTGTACTCTATTTTCTCAATGTACCTAGAGAAGCGGAGGGTAATAGGAATTTGTTGCACTACAGAGTATAAGCTTGCAGTTTCTTCTGTTCCTCTGGATACTTCTGTGCCAGTAATCAACCCCAATCCATTGCAGAAAATTCTCCAAGTAAAATAGTATCTCCCAGGTGTAGTTATTCTAGATGGAAGGAGCTGCAGGTACTAGCTTCCAACATGGAAGCTGCCTGTGTTCTCCCAAGGTCACACCCATATCTCTAGCAGCTCAAGCTCTAGCACTGCTGTGTTGTGCCTGCCTGATGGATTTTTGCTCACTCCAGTGCTGTAAGGGATGTAAGCACAGTGTTTGGAGAGTGGACAGAAGAGGGAACAAACAAAATCAGGTTTTGTGGCAAAGAAACTCCTGGCAGAAAAAAAAAAGGTGATGGAACAAATGGTCTTGGAATCAGTCACCACCTGGTTGTTGACCCACATCCCTATTGGCACAGAGACTGTGAGTAGGAAGCAGAGCCAGGAGTAAATCCTGCTGAGGAGCTAACACTAAAGTGAGAAAAGATTTGACAGGAAGGGAAAGTAAAGGAGAAGGGAGATATGATCTAGATAAAACATATGAGGCAGAAACAGGAAAGAGAAGCAAGAAAAATAAAGAGGGCAAGCAAAGTTAAAATCAAAACAATAACAACATAAAACACAAGTGAAGGAGAAGGGAGATGTGATCGGGAAAAACCATAGGAGGCAGAAACAGGAAAGAAAAGCAAGAAAAATTAAGAAAAATAAGGCAAGCAAACTAAAAGCAAGGCAATAATAACACAAAGCAGAAGCTCAGGAGTGTTTCGCACTGGTATTACAAAATGAAAATTCCACCGGGAAAAGAGGGCAGGCACTGGGTTAAGACAAGAGGCAAGATTTCACTGTGCTTGAAAGCATTGAGATGAATTTTCTTTATGCATCCATACCCTCTCCCTAAGTGCAGTAAGAGTAGTTTGGAGCCTGTGTGGTCTGGAATGTATTTATGATTTTCTGCTCTCAAATAAGTGTTCAATTTTGTTCAAAAATTGTTTTCTTTATTTACCCAGGGCATGTACTGCTACTGCCAAAGCTAAATGTCACTCCTATCTGCTAGAAATATTTTGGTCTGGGTAATAGCCTAATGCCTTTAGAATTCAGTGTATTATGCTTTAGTTAAAAATAATGGGCAATAGGGCTGTATTTCACAATGAGTAAGTGGATTAATTATGAGACAAATCACACCAGATACTATTTGCTGCTCAATTCCCTTTGAATTTCAATGAATAATAACTCACTTTAAAATAAAAGATATTTTGAATGCACCCAACAACAACAAAGGAGACTAATTACAGGTAATAAATACATTGTTATTAAAATCTGAATGACTACACTTGTCATTGTCCCTCAGAAGTAAACTAGACTCATTTGAATCATATAGCAACTAATTATATTTGTTCCATTCCTACTTGAAAAGCAAACAAAACCAAGTTAGAATGGCATCAACCCCAGTTTTCCTGATGTCATGGAGGTAAAGCTCCTCTTGACCTAAATGGAAGCTGTCTTCATTCAGCATTTTAAGGCATGAGCAGTCTGTTTAGCTTGGGACTTGTGCTAAATACTGAACACAGCACTTAAAGCTAAGTACTAGCTGAAAAGGCAGGGAGAAAGCAGGGAAAAGAAAACCAGTATTAACCCAGGCAGCATTAATCCATGCACACTTTTACTTCTTGTGATACTCTGACTTACAGGCTCTGTCCCAAGATTAGGTGACAGTCTTTGGGTGACATTGGTCCCACGGTGAAGCTGCAGACCCTCTACAGGGCATTTCTTTTACTCATCAATACAGTTCTGTGGCACCTTGATCACCTGATTCAGAAAAAGTCATATAAGGATCTTTAACCTGGTGATGAAAAGGCACCAAGCAGTCTGCTTCAGAACTTCAGAAATGCTGAAATATCCTTTGTCTGGCTGTCACAAACACAGCCTCAGTAAATAGCTACAGGAAAGAGTCCCTAGTTCAGCTGCAAGGAGACCATTTTTAGTCCTATATATGTTGCCTCCTGAGTCAAAACATAGATGCAAAATTATTCTTTGCCTTCTAAGGTATCCTGAGGCTGTAGGAATTTCAGCCCCAAAGACAAAAACATCAGTTGTGCACCCCCAACCCTGACAGCTGCTTAGTTGGACCTCGGGATAAGATCTCACTTACTGACAACTTGCACAAGGGCTATACCAGGATGTTCTAGATTCATGACCAGGAAAATAATTCAGAGGCTGTCATCTTAAGTTTTCATTTTGCTTTGTGTAAGCCTCAGCACTGTTCACTTAAACTTAGCTGTTTAAGCACTTACACCTGCTTAGTAAATTCATTTGCTGGATTATTAATGGAAAGGGAGCACAAAGGCTACCATCAGTCTGAGTTAATTTAAAAATTCAAATAAATGATCCTGCATAGTTTGTTTTTCCTCCAGTGTTCACCATTTCCAATTAGGATGCAATGTGACATGTCCTGTTTACACATTTCATATGCTGCATATTTCAACCAGCAAATCTAGACTCTAAAGATGATGGCTGGCAACTCAAGAAAAAGGAAAACATAAACAACTTGGAGGAAAAATTTGGATATAATAAAAATTATCTTGGAAAATATTCCAAGGCTAAGGCAGTTCAGAAAGAAGTTCAAAGTGTGGAGCGTGAACACTGGTTTTCTATAATACAGATGGAATCAATGCAAGTAGAATATTGACTACAGATTAAGTTCCCCTTATTGATAAGGATGAACTTCAGCAATCTCCACCTTCTGAGGAATCCATCATGTGCTTCCTGTCAGTCATGAATAGAAAAATCTTTCCATCGTTAGCCAGGTTCCATTTTTCACCTTAATAGAGTCTGAAAAAAAGGGTTCTCAACAACTCAGCTGCTAAATAAACTTAGCTGCTGGGAAGATTTCTGTCTCTTCATCTGTAATGATATTCTTTTAGAGATGTATGGCAGTTTCTTACATAGCATTGAAGAAACAAAAGTATTTAATAAATAATAGTAAATTAGAAGATAAATGAAGATAAAATGTAAAGGATGCAGTGGAATCTACAAGAAGAAAGAATATATAGCAAAGCATAAATAAAAAAAAGCAAAACAAATCTTAGCTGTTAAGAATATGCAGTAGATATCTGTCAAGGGTCAGGGCTGGGCCAACCACCAGATGAATGCCAGAGGCTCTGTATGAGCCCCTCTGCCTTCCCAAAGGGAAGAGAAAGGAAATAAGGGAGAGAGACTGGTGGGGTGGGAAAGAACTTAAACCAGCTGGGATGGAAAGAAAAACCATCAAGTGAGACAGGGACAAAGAAACACAAACCAGTATGGAACCCAAACCCTGATGTCAGTGATGTCACCTCACCACTGATGCTATGAGCAGGCACCGGGGCAGTCCTAGACTAGACTCAGCAGTGGACATGAACTGGATTCAGGGACCATATTCAGGAACTCACGAATTAGGATTGAAGGCAGGACAGAGTCCTCCTAGAACACCAGGCAGTGAAGAAGGGACTTGGTCTGTCAGCTTTCTCCTGAAGATGACATCCATGGATTGGTCAATTTGGGGTCAGCTGTCCTATCTGGTCCTCCCCGCAGGTGCCACCTCTGACTTCCTGCACTCCTGTGTGGGGCACAAGATGTAGAACTGCCCTTGCTCTGAAGTCCAGCCCTTGGCAATGACTCTCCCCATCAAGTTCACATTCCTAGCAGCAGCCCCTGGCTGTGCAAACGTGCACTAAACTGCAAAAAGTACCTCACTGAGCAGAGCCTGAGCTGAAAATTCACAGCACTAGTGGAATCAGTTCTGATCTAGCCCAAGGCAGCACAACATTCCAACTAACAGAAATACAGAGACACCAACATCCTTTCCCTTACAATGAAAGAGATAAATCAACTTGCCCTTCACAGGTAAAGATCAAACTAATTCTGTCCCTCAAACAGGCATGAGAAAACACTACTCACGTAATATAGAAGCTCCAATTCTGACTCTGTAAGCGATCTTCTTTAGTCCTGTAAGCTGCAAGGACAGGAGTTGTTAGTGATTTTTAACCACATGCAATAACAGTGTAGAACTTGATCATTAGCACTTTGCTTCAAAAGCTTCAGTAGCAGTAAATGTATTATCAAGGCTAATTGCTCATTTCATTAGGTTGATCTCAAAGTTGTGCTTTCTTATTCACCAGAACAGTAATACTGCTGTTTGCAAGGTAGTTTACTGTTAGTTTCACGTTTTAACAGAGAAATCATAGGTTTATCTGAAGAGAAAATAAAAACAAAAGGATGGGGAAAATGTAAAAATTGAGAACTGGTTAACCAAACCACAATAATTTGTGCAAAAGTAAAGTATTGCAGAGGATTCCCTTTGCCATTGGAAGGATGAGTTCCTAAAAAACATCCTGGAGAAGATCCTCTAAGGAAGTGTATAAATTGTAGGGAATAGGAAGCAGTGGATTACTTAGAATTGTGCAAAAGTTTTGATTGAGAAAGACATTTAAGGTCATTGAGTCCAACTGTTACCCAACTGCCAAGGCTGGTGCTAAACCAATGTCCTTCAGCACCACATCTCTGCCTCTGGTGCCTCTGGTGCCTGAAACACCTCCCTGGTCAACTTGTTCAGTCTTTGAGAACCCTTATGTTACAAATTATGCAAAATTA
>VWYK01132178.1:0-15743 GCA_013399775.1 Semnornis frantzii | reverse complement strand
AAAAATTTAAAAAAAGACATATACATTTCAAAGTCTCCTTTATACTAAGCCCCCTGGCACCTCTGCATTTTATTATTCGTGTTACTTTCTCCTCAAAATAAAAACTCAGCAGCCTGAGAAAAAGAGATTCCGGAAACAATTTCCACGTAACCTTGATATGAGGTTACTTGAAATAAGTATTAAAGCTCTAAACTAAACAAGCCAATGAGCAGTAACAGGTATCCCAATCCTACAGCAAAACTGAGCTTTAAGTTAGAAAAATGGCCCTTCTTTGTGTCTGGTGTTGGAGAGCATATGGCAAATTTCCACTTAACAAGAATCTTGATTTGCAACACAAACTAGGTCCCACGTTAATTCTTTTAATTACTCTATGTGTCTGTGTTTGTGTGCACACAAGTATGTGGTGTTTTGTTTCTTTAGGGAGAACCAGTGACCTTAAAAAAGCCAATGCAGACTTAAGTCCAGATTCATCCCTTTGTACCCTCACAGACTTAGAGCTGGGGTCACATGTTATGTTTTCTTTCTTTCCACTGGTGGTGCACAATGTTCTGCGCTTCATCTTTGTGAGACAAGATAGTGCCAACAGTTAGATGATGTCTACTCTGACAGACATGCTCTAGGGTCTCTAATGATCCAAATCAGAACCTCCTTGAATAAAGCACAATGACTGTGCTTTATGCTGTCATTTTGTTACAGAACCCATAGTGCTCATGGAAAATGGAGGAACCTCACAAAACTTTGTCCTGAGATGCACTGGAAGCATTGATGGATCAGCTGGTTTAGAGATACCCTTGAAGTTTTCAGATTAGAATTTGACCCTAAACTATAAACTCCATTGTTTTGCCAGTGGCCTCATACCTTAAATGCTCCTTCAATGTATTTGTTTTATTGAATGTACTCTAGGCATATAATTGTTATTAGCCTGTAAGCATAATCTGTAGAAGCCCAAAAAGTGCAGCTGCCTGCCCCTCTCACTGCAAAATTAATGGGAACTGGTTGTCTCGGATCAAGGAACAAAAGTCTTAAGCGAGTTAACAGAAAGGTGTTTCTACTTCCATGAACTCCAAAAGGTTGGGTAAAATGCTAATATCCATTAAGGGTGCTGCTTTAAATGTTTTATTCACCATCAAAATATACTCCTGATGTGTTATTTTGCCACATGCATGGCCTAACTCAGGTCTCACAACACTGCTCTGATCATACATGTGTGAGAACAAAAGTTTGATGTAAATAAATATACTCCTTTCTTCTGTTAAAGACCAAAACAGGGGTGTCTCCTGTTATGCCATTAGTGCACCCAAAGAAATGAACCCAACCATAAATCAGTGCTCTTAGTAACAGTTTTCTGATTTAGTAAATCTAAACCAGTTCCAAAAACTAGAAACTTGTGCCCTTTGTCAGTCCCTTCACTCATCCTGTCCCCTTTTCACCCACTTTGTGGCTGGACATGATAGTGACTGCATTGTCTTTTGTCGTTGTTGTTGTTGGCCTTTTCTGACTTATTCCCAGGTTAAAAACAAGCCGAGCTCACAAGAGTAACAGAAACAATCAGCCTGGAACAACTCAAGACCTGACTGTCCCATATGCATCACCACTGGTGAAATACATTAGGCAGTGCAGGAATTTGAAAGAAATAATGAATTAACTACAGAAAAGAGAGTAGAAGTGATGTTTGGAATGCAGCTTGGACTAATTATTAGAAGATACAATATAGTACAGTCCAGACAGAGCCCGGAAAAACCTTCTGCACTTTGCAAACAGAAGACATGAAATACTGTAAGTCAAAGAGATACAGATGCATGTGAGGACAAATCATTTAGATTTTTACAGAGCAGCCCCATTTTTACTTAGGGTTGAATCATTTCATTAATCCATCTAATGTTTGGTGTGCCAGGAAATAAACTGCTTAAATATAAATATTTAAATTCAGATCAACACTTTCAAATTATTTTCTTTGAAACCAAAATGCAGTGGCATCAGATTTTCTCCTTTGGGTTTCTGCTTTCCAGCTTGTACTGAGTTCGAGTTTATCCTGTTTATCCAATGCTACCTTTGTCCCAGAAAAGGAGCTGTCCCATAGTGCCTTTACCCCACTGCTGATCCTTGTAGGAGGAGAAGGCTACATGTGGGCTTACGATGAATTCCAACTTTAGAATCCGAGGTGAGATTTTTCCTCCCCATCTGTAACCAGCAGCTTTGGCAATCCCTCTGCTGCTGTGCTCAGCTGTGTCTAGGAACCATTTTGCCCTGCCACAGAAAAGCATGGGAAAATTCTGTGACCATTGCTGAATCCTTCTCTCTCCAGGGCTTGGAAAGAATGGCTTTTCTTCACCTCCTTTTCATGCAGCACAAGCCAACTTTACCAACATTAACTAACAATATTGCTTCCCACCCCAGATTTGTTGAGTGTGTTATGTCACCTAGAACCAAAAATAGAAATTATTTCCTAAGACTGAAATTATTTTTAAAACCAACTCAGGCTGGCCAGCTGTTTGGATTCTTCCAGCTGGGAACACTGCCTTCAGAACCCACTTGATGCTCCTGCACTGTCTCCGTGCTGCTCACCAATCTGTCCATCTGTCTGTGTGGCATGTTGCCAGCTCTAAAGTTGTCCTGATCTTTATCCAGGGTACCAAAGCAACGTGGATTTGGACAGACAGCCTCAGCAACTGCAAGTGTCACTTCTTCTGCTAGAAGTCCCTCTGCAGTGACAGCATTGCTGTTCTTGCTAGACTGCTCTCTCAGGTTGCTATATCCCTCATGCTGGCCTCTCGGCTCTGTTTCATAAAACGACAGAGATAGTAATGCGGAGTCACAGAGTTACTAGTGAATACAGCGTAACAAACTGCATTTTTGTGGCCATAAATGTGCCCTTCTAGCTAGGAGTTACATACTTGGGGGACATGAAAATCTTAATTGTCTTATGATATAGAATCTGAGTAGCAAAATGCCCATTGGTCTTATCGTGACAAGAATTTGCCCCTAAATGCTAAACGGCTAAACGTGTTTTAAAACAAGCAGGTTAGGAGCCAATTTTGCCATTGTTAGTTGAGTAGTACCATGCTCTAAGGAAGGCCCACTGGAATGAATGAGATTTCTGCTAGAGACATTACCCATCACAAGCCTGGGTACCGCTTGAGATTCTGAGAGCAATGAATATGGCTGTGCTGTATTTCCCTTTCTTTTGTGTAGTTCCATACATTAACCATCTATCTGCACTTGCTTTCTGGCATCACACTGGGAAAGGCTTCTTGTCAGGATTTTCACAATTTGTAGGCTACTTCTACAATACCTAGCTCAGAAGCAGCCTGTGTTCTGTACAAATTCCTCTTCATCTCAGTGGACATGTTTGCTCTGCAGCCCACACAAATCAACAAGACATTGGTTTTCTTTTCAGAGCTCTGGGTACCTTATGTACTGCATTAAGGAAACCAAGTACCAGGTAGTCACTGTAGCTATCATTTCTCAGTCACTCGTTATACAGTGAAAAGTAAAAGTTTAAATCTTTAATCTGGAAATAATTGATTTAAGTTCTTGTTCTCTAAGATGACCTGGTTTATGCAGTTGATTGTATCTGAGTGAAAAGACCTTATACTACCTCTCTGTTCATTAGCATTATAATTGAACATTTACATTTACATTTAGAGCCTTTTTGATTGAATAAAAAAAAAATTAAGTGCCTTTTGTAAAGAAAATAGTGAGACAATATTGATGTTGATACTTCCTTGGGAGAAGGCAAAGATTGCATCACTTCTGCGTACACCAGACAGCCTCTCTATCTTACAGTTTTCATGATGGTGAGCAGAGAAGTCATGGCTGGTTAAGGGAAGGTTTCCTGGGCACCACAGTGAGGCAGTCAGCAGAAGGCACAGTTCTCCCCCCACATTCCTCTGCACTCCAGCGTGTGCCAGGGCCACAGCATCAGCTGGACCACTGCTCACTCCCCTGGCAGGCAGACGGAGGTGACAGCAGGGCAGCTCTATGGAGGCCGTGGAAAGTAAATGGCACTTGCAGCTGGGTTTCTGCAGGGTTCAGGCTCTCTCAAGCTGCAGCATGGAGGAAACACAGACACAGGGATTTAGCTTAGCACTGCTCCTGAAATGGCACAACCAGGCAGTGCCTCTACCACATGGCCCTCTCTCAAGCCCTCCTCCAGCCTCTCTCTCTTGCATCACAAAAAAAGCCCACCAATATTCTAGTAAGGTACTTAACTCAGTATGTTCATATTACTACCCAGTTGCTTCTTACTCATAACTAAGATGTTAAGCACCAGCAAAAAAAATATTGTATTGCACAAATGATATGCAGACATTTGCACCAGGGGAAACTTAGTCACCTAAGTAGGTATTTACCTTAACATGCAAATATCCATCTGGGTATTTACCTGTTTGGGTATTTACCTATAAGTAGGTATGTGTCCATTCACCTATTCAGCTAAGTTTTCCCTGGTGCAAGTGCATCAGAGGAAACAAACACATTTAAAAACAAAGGTGTTCATTTCTAGGCACTCCAGTATATTATGACCAACCAAAAGAGCTATAGGAGCTCTGAAATCTCACTGTACTCCTGTCTTTGTGAAGAAGGCTACAAAACTGAGACTATTTCTGCACATCGGGAAATTTCTGAACCATACTGAAATCTTTCCATGCTTACCAGAAGGTTCTTGGAAAAGGATTGCTCAGGGGCTCTGCATTCTGCATAGGGATAGTTTCTGCATAGGGATGGGTTCTGCATAGGGATAGGGTTATAATTAGACATAGGTAATTATTTCCAAATCTCCCTATTTTCATTCTTTCTATTTTTATGATGCTTTTTTTAGCTTACTTGACTTTCGTTACAACACAGACTCGCCAAGATTCTTCATCCGATTAAGCTTTAAAAGAAAACACATGCGCAGCACAGAATTTCTCTGCTGCACAGAGAAACAACATGAAATGTGCAGCAGCAGAGCCATCCTAAACCAGTCCTGTACTTCAGCCTGGTATTTAGGCTCTGTCAGTCTCCTTCAGGGGCAGTAATAACATCATAATGGGACTGGGAGACAAAACTGTCAAATTCTTTCCAAGACAATCTTCCAGGCTCATCAGCATAGACAATCATTCCTTTCACTTCTGGAGTAATAGGAAGATTTTAAGCAGTATCTGTTTGATTTGAGTTGGACTTGGAAAATGACATAGCTGGGGGCCCTATTTGAAATGCAACGAGACCGCAATGTAAAGCACAATTTCCCATGCAGTCTGCAGAGAGAATGAGGCACTTGTCCCAGCTCTCTTAATTGTCTCTGATTGCTGTTTGTGTGGCACAGTCACTTCCTCATCTTCAAAATCACCTTCAAGGGCTGCAGTATTTTTCACTTCACTGTTTTAAATCAAGAAGGGCTAAACACCCACCCATTCAACCATTGTGGCTCTTTTCTGTTATTTATGTGGTTTATGCTATTAGGCTTTAAAATTTTGTTTATTTAATTGGCCTTAACAAGTACTTAAGTAACAGGTTTGAGGACACATCAGTGGGACTCGGCACGTGTTGATTAAGGTGTGCTTAACCTGACAGTTAATATTTTGCACCATTTTCCCAGCAGCCGTTACTGTTATGGAAGAAGTGCTAATTTTCCAGAAATGGTTAGAGCTTGATTATTATGTTGGTTCTTTATTCACATGGCTTCATTATTTTGTTGGCACTGCTCTGCGAGAGATGAAGTACTGCTATTATTTCTACTCCCAACTCCTTTCAGTCTCCTACAATCATTTAGGCACATGCGTGACATTGCTCAGAGAAGCAATTCTGTTTGCCTTCGGTGAGGCTGGGCAGATGAATACACCCTTGTAAAACAAGCTCCTCACCTCCAGGAGTGACCACAGTATTTTCTGGTCTATAGACCATGGTGAACAAGAAACAGTAAGTATCACAGTCCTATGTCCCACCAAATCTTCTTGGTTTAAGTAAATGGGTTTTAGCCACAAGAGAAGTTCTGCCAGCTGGAAACCCCAGACGCTCTCTCATTTTGGGGGGAGCCCAAACCAGCCAGGTAGTTAAAGGAGGAAAAGTTAAGGTATTGAAAATTTCCAAGAAAGGTCACCAGTGAGTGGAAGCTAGAGGGGCCACCTTGGTCTCTAAACTAGAAAGTCTGCTTTGGTTTGTGGTTGGAAGATTAGAAGCTTGTACTCCCAAGTTATCCAACACAGCAAAAGTCCAACTTAGCTTTTTACATCAAATTATTCATGAAAGTCAGCAGGAGCTGGAGATAAACTATTTATTCTGTGCATATCTATGTGAAAGGAACTCTCATGAGACATCCTCAAGGTCCTGCCAAGAAAACAAGTGGAAACATTTTAAGAATGGGAGGAAACATTTATAATTGAAATCACCAACAGCGTATTTTGATTAGTTAATTCTACCAGAATAAATATGCTACCTTTCCTTAGATGAATGGGTGGCACAGAGGAGCACAGAGAAGGGTATGGGGGCTGGAAGAAATGTGACTATCACCCCAGTATATTCTGCAAGCCTGCTTTTAAACCACTAACCAGTGGCCTCAATGCTCAAGACATCCTGACTCAACCAGAGTATCCAGGTACACCTGCCACCTCTCTCCTTCATTTCTTCCCCAGTTGTCAAGATAATAATACTTGTTGTCATACCACTATCATCTTCTCATGGAGACCAACCTAGGACAACAACTCCTACAAGCTCATACTAATCCAAAGGGTGTCCAAGACAAAGTATTGAGTAGCCACTGATTTCCTTCCAGCACAGTTGCAGATGAAAGGCAGGACTGTAGGCAGAAGCTGTTTTTCTTTTTCCTTTCTTCACTGAAGAAACAAAAAAAAAATTGAAATACTGATTAAATGTTATCTTATTCCTCCATGCTATTATGTTGCTATTATTCTCATAATTATATCTCAGTTCAGGCTGGTCATGGTGCTGTGCATGGTTTCTGCTCCAAGGAGCTAACAGCAACAGAGTGAGAAACCATGGAGGACAAAGCCCAACAGACTACAGGAAAAGAAACAACCAAAGCAGCCAGGTTAGTATGTGTTCAGGAGGGCTCAGAACACCTGCACTTTCATCTTAGAGAAATAAAGACTTTGGTAATATTAAAGACAGTGCCAGTTTCAGACCATTTAAGCTAACTTTGTTTTTTTTCCCACAAAAAGAAAGTTAGTGCCACATAAAATGTGGGATTTCTTTTTTTATAAATCCCCTAGTCTAGCAACAGGGAAAGGGAATAAAGGATGTTTTAAAAATGGAAGGTTTTGCTACAAATATAGCATTCAAAATGTAAAGTATTAACTGATTTTCATTCTTCATCTTTAATAACATGCTAAGGGGGTTCTTAGCAGTACTTGTGACAATGGAAATAAGTCAGGGTTAACTTGGCAGAAAACCCAAACCACACTTAGCTGTTCCCTATTGTAAAAGTGAACAAAGCTTGTTGGCCCCTTGTTGGCCCCAAGAGTCCCCTCTTTTCAACAAAACAGGACCTTTGAGTCTTCAATTTACAGCTCTCTGAAGGGGATTTATGCCCTCAGATTCGTCATGTTGTTCAGCATTTGTTTATATTTATTTTCAACTGTCCTCATCAAAATCTATGAGAAGCAAGAGACATTTAAAAATAGAAGTTGTGTTTTGGGGGTTTTTTAAATTTATCCAATATGGGTGCAAAATCAACACACAAAAAGCCTTCCAAACTCTGAAACTGAGCTGCACATTAAAGATGGGACAGAGGAGGGGTTGCAGTTCATGAAGTCTGCAAACTATAATAGCAGCAGAGGAAAATCAGAGTGAAAAAAACTTCATTGAGAAAATCTTGCTTCCCAGGTGCCTGCTGGTTCAGGTGCCTCAAAAAGCCACAGCTGCCACGTTTTCAGAAGGAGGAAAGGTGTCACACTGCTTGCTAAGAGAACCAAGTAGAGATGCATTCATCATCCCACTGTTTTGGTGGGGCATCATGGTGCACAGGTGCAGGGTGCAGCTACCTCCCTGATGTGGCCACAGCCTCTGCTACTCCCACATCTGAACCTAGGTCTGTACCAAGCACTCTATGCTCATCTCATCTGAAGGGCAGATCAGAAACAAAGAAAAAGTAGGTTTTGGTCAAATGGCAGGCTCCACAGTGACTGATGCTATCAGGGCACCTAGAAGGGGCAGGAGGTCTGAGAGGACACAGACTTTTACAAAATACAGGCAGCAATTGGCTCCTGTGCCTCTTTTCCTCAAACCTCCATTGAATAGGATCAGACAGAAACAGCCTGGAGCTGCTCAGTAGGATCCTGTGAAAAGGTGACATCGGAGGTTGCACAGGGAGGTTAAATATATCCTACTCATCTGTAAGAGACTGCTAATAAATCAGAGTGCACCCAATGCATGCTTATCTCTCAAACACGCCATCCTTGCACCAAACACTCAGCATCAACTTGATCCAAACCAGGAGAGATCCACTCAGTGACTCTTGAGGACCCTCTCAATTGCCAGCCCTTGCACCTTGCTGGATTTAAGATGAGGCATTTTTGTAAAAACAATCTGCTGTCAGCTGATGAAATATTCCTGACAAGGTATTTCAAGACCAAGCATCTAACAGTTACTTTACAGGAGAAACCTACCACTTGAAGTCCTTCACGTAAGGTGGTGATCACATCTGAGGCATTTGGCTTCCTCCCAACCAGGAGGGACAGGCACATCACGCACAGACCTTCCTCACAAGCAGAATACCTTCTGCTTTGACTTATGGCCACAGGCTGGCCCTCCTAATGTCTCAAGGTTTCTTAACACACTCAAGTATCCAAACGTGTCAGCACTTCCTGATGCATTTTGTGTTCAAACTCAAAGCAGACAAGCATGTAGTGGGAAATGTGTTCCTTCCTGTGTGGGAACTGACAGCCTTTAACCTCGTAATAATCTGCTGGCTCCCACTCCAGGAAAATGCACCTTCGTGGCCTCAGGGAACTGTGATGTATCCCCTGTGCTTTTTGTGTCCTTCCTATTGGAAAAGTCAAAGGATTGGTGTAGGTTGCTTGGTTCGTTTGGGGTTTTCTTTGTTTGTTTGTTTTTGTTGTTGTTGTTTTAAATGGGAATCCAAAACCCGCTGCCTTTGCATGGAGATAGAACAAATTTAATTTGGTTTTCAAGGCAAACAGCTTCTTCACCAGGTCTGTTTCCAGTCTGGGTTTCAGCTGCCCTAAAAGATCGAACAAAACCGGCTGCTCTTCCTGCCTCGAGAGGGCACTACGAGACAGTTGAAAAGAGGAGTGAAAGCAAACAGGCTTTACATCAGGCAGCAAATATTCTTGAGGATGCTCAATCACAGTAATTAGCAATAATCACATAAGCAACAGGAGCTTCCTTCACCAAAGAATGGAGTCTGCTTCATTAAACCCACCACTTCCTCCTTAATCCCAGAGACCCGTTCATGGGCACTTCCTTCAGAGACTCGAGGACCTGGATTCACCACCACAGCTTCCCCTTGCTGCTGCCAAGATGCTGGGTCAAAGTGTTAACCACAAAAGGAAAAACGTATTATCATGAATCATTTGACTTCAAAATTGACATTTTAAAAGGAGGAAAAAGCCTCAACCATTAACAGGACCTGCTATGCTTTCTGTAACAACTCTGACCTACTTAAAAGAGCTGAGCTGTCTGTGAAGCAGGATTTGGGGTTTTTAAAAACACGTTTTCCCTCCTATCATCTGGTACCAAACCAGCTTCATCTGAAAGCAGCTGATTTGCAGGGGAAAAGCCAAAGTTAGCAGATTTACTGAAGGTCAGATAAAAAAAAACAACCAATCAAACAAACAAAAACATTTGTTAATGAAAAGAGTTTTCTGCTTTTTTAGCCTAGAAGCATCTCAGTCCAGTAATTTAAACACATGGACATGCTCCCCACCCTCCAAACTGAAGCATCCCAGCAGGGAGTTGTGGGGAACTGCACTTTCAGGGCAGGCAGACTGTAAGACATCTCCAGGTGAGGCGTTGGACTACATCCAACCACTCAAGGAATGGAGCTGAGAGATTAGTAATCTGCAGCCCAGATCTCCATGAACCCAAAGAGATTGATACTACCATAGCATACTCCAACCTGCTCCAAAAGTGAAGTTAGGAGTGAGCAGATGAATTGCAAATATCCTAAATTAATTTTAGCAACATTTCTGCTTCCTTTCTTTGCTACATCCCCTGTATAACGTTGCTGTTCCGGTTGCATACCCTCTTGACAAATCTAACTATTAATAAATTTGCAGCATAAAACCTGAAAGAAACCAAATAAATTTCAAGACAAATAAGTAAATTTAAAACTTAAGTAAGCTATGTTTGTCTGTTAAAAATTATGCAGCGATATCAGGTAAAGAAAAGCAGTTAGAGGAGTCTGAATGTGCTTCAGTTCCCCAGTGTGAATGAAAGAACAGGCCTGGGTACTCCTGACCTCCAAACAGCTTGAAAATAAAGGCTGTCTCCCACACAAAGGCACATTCATTACTGACTCCACAGATTATGCTCCCAATGTGTGAGCCAACCATTGTAAGACCAGAAAGTCTGGAATCAAGGTAGGGCCTAAAGGAACAAATGTTCACGACTGGTATGAATCCATGTCATGAATTACTGAATGACTGTCCAATGAGAATGGCAAAGGTAAAGAAATGTTATCCCTGGAAGATGTTTAAAAGATGTAGAGATGTGGTGCTAATGGACATGGTTTAGCACCAGATTTGTTACAGTCAGATAGCTCTTGGACTTGATGATCTTAAAGGTCTTTTCCAACCAAAATCACTCCACGATTCTGAGAATTCAGGAGCTCCATCAGGCTACTCTACAAGGCACTAGGTCCTGTCTACCCCCAAAATATCCGGCAATGTGACAACTGCCCAAAAATTGCACATCTGATGGTGTTTGCAGGCAGTGACCTTTCACATCCAGCATTTCATATATTTTGTATACTCTGGAAACACCTATATCCTCAGCATAGGTGAGCTGAGGACAGAGGTGAAGAAGCCTCATTGTTGGAAAGAACAAGTTTGCAGAAAAAAACATAATATAGAGAGGAAACCATGAATTTCAGTTATATAAATGTGCAGGAAATAACCAATCTGTTCATAACCAAGAGGACTCCCAGGTACAAATATTTAGTTTTGAGTGGAATTGCTGTCACTAAACCAGAAGTGCTAGAAATACAAAATTTTAGGGACTCAAATTACAACATGGAAAATTAAATACCTGCAGTTCCTCTTTTCTCTATAGACTTACGGAGCCAATCATTGTATGGATTACTTCTGTCCTCATTTCAGATTTCTGACAGCCTCCCAAGCTCAGAAACCTTAGTCATGAATGGCTAATGATGTGGTGGATTTTGTGGGAACCTCAAATACTTTAATATCCATCCTTCCAGCTATAACCTAAGTGGTTCTTCATATAGAGTTACAACAGATAAACAATCATCTCATCAAATTCAACCAGAAGCATTGAGAAGTCCTACACCCAGAGATGAATAACTCTAAGTACCAGTTCAGGGCGACCAGAAAAGCAATTTTGCCAGAAAGACCCTGGTTGTCCTGGTGGACAACAAGCTGACCATGAGCCAGCAAGGTAACCTTGCAGCAAAGGGAAACAGCCTCCAGGGCTGTATTAGGAAAAACATCTCCAGCAGTTCAAGGGAAGTAATCCTTCTCTCTTCATCACCAATGAGTTCATACCCATGTGCTGGGTCAAGTTCTGGGCTCTCCAGTACAAAAGACACATGGACATACTGGAGTGACTCCAGCAAAGGCTCACAATGATGGTTAAGGGACTAGAGAATTTGTCATATGAGAAGAGATCGAAGGAGATAGGGCTGTTTAGCCTGCAGAAGCTCAGGAGAATGTTATCAATGTGCATAAATACCTGATGTGAAGAAGCCAGACTCTTCTTGGTGGTGGTCAGTGACAAGGCAAGAGGTGATGCACATGCACTGAAAAGAGGAAACTCCATTTAAAAACAAAAAGTCCTTACTAGGAGGGAAGCCAAACATTGGAACAGGCTGCCCAGAGAGTTTGTGGAATCTCCATCCTTGGAGACAGTCAAAACCCAACAGGACCACTGAGCAACCTGTTGTAGTTGATCCTGCTTTGAGCAGAGCTTGGACTAGACATCCTCCAAAGGTCCCTTCCAACACTGCTGTGATTCTGTGACTGCCTAGCCAATTTATTTCCAAGATACTGATGTGTTTTGCAACAGGAAGAGCAACAAGCTGTATCAACAAACTCTTGCCACTGGAAAAGCTGAATTAATTGCTAGAATCACACCAGTCAGATGGAAAGAATTTGAGTTTCTGTTGGAAGGCTGGCCAATGTAAACATGATTGTTGCAGAATGTGAGCTCTAGCCATGGGCTTTATGCCAGATTGAATGTGCCTCAAGAACACAGACATCGTTTGCCACAGTATTAGCACCCTGATAAAGAGCACTGGGAGGGGCATATGCCACAGGCTCTGCTGCACTTTTAAAGGGGACAGATGCCTTTGCCTGGCCAAAAATGTGCCAGGCATTGGAAAGAAATCTGAAGATGGTTACAGAACACCCAACAAAGAGGCCTGGGAATAGTGACCTTCTTGTACTCTGTGTAAAACTGACAGCAACCCCCAGATCCTCCTGTCCATTTCTAATCTTCTACCCAGTGCCTGGATGAGAAGCACTTAATGAACATTCATTAAAACAGAAATATTGTGCTGCTCAATGACCACAAGTGAGCAGTGGCCAGGCACAAGAACAGAAAGAGGTAAGAGATAAGCAAAACTGCATACTGCTGGGATGGGGAGGGCAGGCAGACCTGTGCCAGGAGAAGGAGAGGACAAAAGGGGCAGTTAAGGGTTGTCAATGCAACCTGGTGCAAGGTGCACAGAGGACTATGCCACAGAGGGCAACCACATTGCTGCGTAGCCACTCTCCACTACCATTCAATCTGTCGTGACCAGCCCCACAGGTTGGTATGGGACTTTTTCCCAGCCTGAACACTGCATTCAGATGAGCCTCCAAGTAGAACCATCCAGATCTCTTCACCCATGGAACACAGGAACGGAGAGAGAACAGTCCTTCCTTCCTATTTCCTGGTTAAATGATGAGCTGCTTGGGCAAGATAAGGGTGATTTCATTGCAAATATTGCCTGCTTAGCAGAGGGTTTTTTTAAGCTCCAGTCCCAGGAATACATTTAAGCTTTCATTTTTTCAGGCCTAATGGTTTCAGAAAAAACAATGTAAATGTAATTCCTAAAAGAATAAAGCTGAGAAGCAATACTCCTCCCATCTCAAAATCGTTCAGCCTAATTTTTAAGTCCATTACAAAGTTGCCTAATTATTAACCCAAGCATTTGCAGATGAAAGTACTATTCTAAAGTACATCAAATGCATTTCAAAGCCCAGTTTTAGTCCTAATAGTGTGCTGTTACATTAGTCACAGGAAGTGAATATGGTTGTAGGTTCTACAGATTTAATTGCAATCCTTGCCTGTCCCCCTCTATATAGATGACATGAAATGAAACAAACTGGAGCTAGATACTAAGGAATGATTTATTTGGAAAAAAACAATCGGACATTTTTAATCAAGTTTGGTATGGTTATTTAAGTAGACTTGTTTGAGATCAAAATGACTCTTTAGACTGGCTATATATATATATATACAATTTCTTTCAAGCCACACCAGTGTTTTTTGTTGTACACTCAATAAATTAACATCCAAGAATAGATGCCTTGTGCATTTGGTTACTGCTCAAGCAATTTTCCCTTCAAACCATGTTATTCTTTATTCTTTGCTTCCTTGCCCAGTTCTCCACATCAGATGTCTGTAAACTGCAAGTACAGCCTGTTTATTGCTCACATCCAAAACATGAGCACAAGAAGAAAGGTCGACTAAGACAAGTCATTAAAACAATCCCCTGAAAGCCAAACCTAGCAAACTCTGTAAACATATATTTAATTTAAAATGTGTATCGCAATTGCCTTTGAAGAAGTATGTTTTGTGTTAAAATTTCCATAGAAATTCTCATACATCAGTTACACATAGGCTAAAGATTTTCACTGGACAGAGGTGAGAGCACCTTGCAAGCTGAGCAGACCTACTGCACAAAATACAACCCTTTGTCTTTCAGGAACTAAATTCTTTTACTGTCTTTACACTTACTAGACTCCACCTTCAATTTATGATTTAAAATGGATAGCAGAAACCTAACATACATGTTAAGTGAAATTCCAGATATAGGGTTTTCTAACCCACAAAAAATGGTTTCACTGGAAGTGGTTCATTCTTAGCAAATCACCTGTGACAAGTCAGAATTTCACTGACAAGCCTCCCAGATACTCCAGCTTCTGTTAGAAGGAGTATCTAAAACTCACCATGCCCAGTCTTTGATGAAAAACAAGAATTCAATTCAAACTGAAAAGACACAGTGTTGGGAGAGGTTCTGACATTCAGAAAGGGTAGGAGGATAAAGGAGAGAGAAAAATGACAGACTCGGTCTGCACCATTACTAAAATTAGATCATTTCTTTTGTTCTCCTGAACCTTCTGCTCTATTTGCCAGGAATCATATTAGCAACAGAAACTGTGAGAATCTGTCCAACCTTATTAGAGAAGCTGGACACAAAGAAATTATGAAACTCTTTTTTTTTTTTTAATGTACTTGCACATAAAAAAGACAGAGTTTTAGAATTCTGAAAGATTAGATCAAAAACCCATGTCATAAAAACTAGACATCAAACTAACAAAGCTTAATTAATGGTATTGCAGTGTGCTGAGCACCAGCACAGAACACTGTGGCTTCACCATCTGTGTCTATTCAGATATTGTTTTATTACTTAGGACAGTACTAGACAGGTTTAAAAAGAGTTGTAACCACCAGCAACTCTGAAGAGCAACCAGTTCACTCAAAATGTTCCTCTACTAAGTATACTATCCCATATTGCCACCCAAAAGAGCTCTGAAGGGTCACCTCTGCTCCTGGGAAGCATTTTAATAGCTAACAGTGAAAATCTTCTCCATGTGGAAGATTCATCAGCAAATCAAATGGTCTATAATGCTGTAGGAGCAAGTGATGATTCTTTTGTACACCAACACTCCTCAATATTGTGAGAATTTCACGTGAGAATCTTCATATTGAGAGCATCCCTTGCTGGTCTGCTTTTCTGGAGACATAATCAGAAGCAGTAGGTAAGGACTAATTAGCACCTTAACTCAAGCGCACAAGACAGTCAGGTGAAGTCCCTGGTGACAGGGAGACACATTACACCCATTTTTTAAAAGGGTAGAAAGGAATACCTGTCAGCCTTACCTCTGTGCCTGGGAAGATCATGGAGCAGATTCTCCTAGAAGCTCTGGTAAGGCACATGGAGGCGATCAAAGAGCAAACATGGCTTCACTAAGGTCAAATTGGAAGTCCATGAGGAATTGGTTCAGGACCTGCTGAGCCATTTGGACACCCACAAGTCCATGGGACCAGATGGGATCCATCCTAGGGTGTTGAGAGAGCTGGCAGATGAGCTGGCCAAGCCACTCTCCATCATTTTCCACCAGTCCTGGTTCACCGGAGAGGTCCCAGACTGGAAAATGGCCAATCCCTATCCACAAGAAGGGTCGGATGGAGGAACCTGGGAACTACAGGCCTGTCAGTCTGACCTCAGTGCCAGGGAAAATGATGGAGCAGATAATCTTGGGGGCAATAACTGCGCTCCTGAGGGATGGCCAAGGGTTAGTCTTGGGTCCTTAGGGTCCAGCCAATATGGATTTAGG
>VWYK01132095.1:0-18925 GCA_013399775.1 Semnornis frantzii | reverse complement strand
ACAGAATTGCTTTAAAAAAAGGTAACATATGTAACTGTGATTCTGTGCCAGACTTCAGTTAAACAGATGCCTGCATGACTTAGTGAGAGCAAGAAGCTCTGAAAAAGCAAAGTTTCATTTGCCCACAGGACTATAACCCACATGGGCACAAACTCTTATGGACAGATGCCATGAAATACACAGGAAGATTTCCATTAAAAATAAAACACTAAAAAACGTTAAAGTTATATAGCTTTTCATTGCAATCCAGAAAGTAAGCCTTTACATTTCTCCTTACCTGTATCAAAGCATTTGATGGAATAATCTGCCAAAGCCACAAGGAATTCTGTCCTTCTGCGAAGATTAAATGCCAAAGCAGTGCAAGCCTGCATTGTGCGCTGAACAAGGTTGAACCTATTTAAAAATACACATTCTCCTTCTGTTAGGAAACTTTGGTTCCTCATGTCAAGCAAAGTAATAACTTAAATCAGTTTCAATATGTTTCACTGAGAATATTTCACTCAGTAGAAGAAAGCAAATAAATTACATCTGGGAGCAAATAAACTATAAGAAATCTAAAAAAGAGTGCTAATATTTTAAGTGTAAAAAGACAGACTAATGCATCTCTACAAGTGACAATACCAGCTCTAGTTTACTGCAATACATGGTTCCTATTAATTGATTGGTACTGTCCAAAGATTAACCAACCATGGTAGTATTTAATTTCTATTAAATTGCTGTCTGTTCAGTTTAGAGCTACAAAATTCTGATCTTTTGAAGTAGCTAAACCAATAAAATAATATTTAAGGAGCCACATTGTCGTTTCAGCTCTGAGCAAACCACTATTTCCACATTCATGGAAAACTGAGGGTTAAACCCAGATCTGTAGCATGCTGTCCAGGCAAGTTCCATAACTCTGAATGTTATAGATGTCAAGACAACGCCTTGATACAAACATTCTTACCTGTTTCTATTCAAGTCAAAAACATATATATTGCCTTGGTGGTCTCCAGCAAGCAGAGAATCTCCAGAGCTGTCAAAAGCCACATTCAGAAAGTGTATGGTCTTTGAATGGTATCCTTTGACACTATGAATTATGTTTACTATAACTCTGTGAAGAAATCAAGAAAAACAAGCATGTTGAGAATAATTTTGTTATCATGCATTTCTCCAAGTCCTATAATGAAAATGCTCTTAGCTTGCGGCTTTACAATTCTAATCATTCATAGTGTACTATGAAAAAAAAATCTTCTTCCATAAAACTCATGTACATCTAATATACAAAAACAAATGAAGTAATTTACTATGTTGGAAGGTAGTTAGGGGAATGTAAAGCAGACAGGGGAAATCCACCATTCACAATCCTTTTATGTGGATTTTCATTTATGTTATTAATGCATAACACTAATGCGTATGCCGGTGTATCATCTACCAGTGCATCTGAAAGCCCAGTTCAGCACTCAGAATGGATCTTTGCTCTTCATTATCCCCATTAAGAAACACACTAGAAAATGGTGAAGCTATGAATTACTGTAAGGAGCCACTCAGATTAGAGGTGGAGGGAAATAAGTTTTAATACTGCTTCTTTCCACGGTCTTCAGAAGCATAAAGAAAGCTATTTTTACCATTATTCACCTGAGATGGTATGGAACAAAAGTTATTGTTTTTTTCACATTCTATCTTTGTACTGTGCTGTGGGCATAAAATGGAGCCAAATGCAAAACTAAAATCCATGTGCAGGCTATGTTCTAAGAGGAAGGCTTTTTCAGGAGGCAGGAATTAAGCTTTGGGGGATCTACTACTCCTGGACCTTTTGGTTAACACTGAATCATAGAACCACAGAATGCGAGGAGTCGGAAGGGACCTCCAGAGATCATCAACACCTGCAAAGAAGGACCACTTAAAACAGGTCACACAAGAACAGGCGATACAGTGGAACATGCTGAGCAAATAATTTTTTACCATAATTTACACGTAAATTCAGAGTCATATCTAAAAGTGGACAGAATATTGCTAGGCTGACTAAAGACTGCAGGGCACTTGCAGACTACTGTGATCACGGCTGTATTACACACTGATAGCTACTCAAGATACCAGTTTCTAAGAGAGCAGAATATGCAACCCTGCACTTGCATGGACTTGTAGGTGTACGTAACAAAAGCATGAGTCCATCAGGTCCAGGAAAGTTCTCCTCCCTCTCTACTCTGCCCTGGTGAGACCACACCTTGAATACTGTGCTCAGTTTTGGGATCTCCGATTAAAGACAGGGATCTGGTGGAGAGAGTCCAACAGAAAGCTATGAGGATGACTGTGGGACTTGAATATCTCTTCTATGAAGAAAGACTGAGAGACCTGTGGCTGTTCAGTCTGGAGAAGAGAAGGCTGAGAGTGGATCTTATCAATGTCTATAAATAGCTGCGGGGTGGGTGGCAAGATGAAGGTGCCAGTCTCTTTTCAGTGGCACTCAGTGAAAGGACAAGGAACAATGGGTACAAGTTAGAATGCAGGGGGTTCCACCTCAACACGAGGAGACACTTATTTATGGTAAGACAGAGTACTAGAACAGGCTGCCCAGAGAGGTTGTAGAGTCTCCTTCGGAGACTTTCAAATCCCACCTGCATGCACTCATACACAGCCTACCCTAGGCTTTGGCACAGGGGTTGGACTCAATGATCTCTGAAGGTCCCTTCCAAGCCCTAACATTCTGTGACAGGAAAACAAGGAAGGGCCATGCAGCTGTGGCATAGGCTAGAGACAAAACTATTTGCACCTGATTCTGTTAAGCTTGTTCTTATCTGTAATAAAAGGGAAGTGCCGTAAAAATGAAATTTAAAAGATGCTAAGCTATTTTACATTATAATTAGAATTCAGAGATGTTAGAGCCTTTAATGTCATTACGAAAAGCCACAAGCAAATTATTGCTTCTGATTCTGAACACACCCTGAAGTGTAAGTATTTATCGGCGTAGTTACAGTGTTTTCCAAGACTTCCTCCACACTGCTCCCTGCCTTTCTTGAGTTTCTTTGCCACTAAACTAACCCATGAGAATAAGAGTAAGATTTAACAGAATTGCATCTAGATTCTTCAGGTGGAACGCCATACAGACACTGCAAAGCAGCATTCATACTGCTGCTCTTCAGCTTGGGACCGACAGCATTTTTGCAGTATCTCACATTTTAATTAAACTCTGGGAGTTCATTCATGTCATTCTGCTCAGTACGTTTAAACCTCCAAAACTACATTGAGATAACTGTCCAGTTACGTCGTGAACACCTCTGAGTTTCAAAGCCTCCTTGGAGACCTGCTCCACCTTCAGTGGGAATGTTCCTCCCCGTTAAGTAATCAGGCAACCCCGGGCTGTGCCTCCAGCCCGCAGAAGCTGGCAGGTGGGCTCTGGCTGGCCCTGCCCGCGCCGCCCCCTCCCCTCGGGACGGCCACTGCCTTGGCCTCTTCTCTGCGGCGCAATGCTTGGGACGGTCACGGCTGCCGCCGGCTCGGCACTGCGCCCCGGCTGCTCCTCGCCGCCCCCTCCCCCTGGCCGTTACCCCCGCGGTGCCGCCGGGCCGGGTTTGCGGTGCCAGATGGGGCCCTGCTGGCGGCCGCCCACGTCGGAACTCTCCATCCTCGGCGTGATACTCCCGCGCTCGCCGCCTCCCTTCGGGACTACTCCAACGGCCGCCGCGGCAGGGGACGCAGCACACATGGTACGACCCGCTCCGCCTTCACCCACGGGGAGCAAGAGAAAGGAGACGAACACAACCACCCCAGCCTACAGAGAAGTTGAACCGCCCGGCACCCCCTGCGCCTGCCGGGAGTTGTAGTTTTCCTGTCGGGCGTCACGCCGGGCCCGGGGCGGGAATCGGGGAGCAGAGCGCGGCTAGTGACGCGTAATAAAGTGACAGAGGATGGTGGTGAAGGGCTCCTTTTCAAACTGTCAGCGTGTCTGTCACAAGTGGCCTTCCCCAGGGATCAGTGTTGGGTGCGATGCTGTTGAATACTTTTGTAGGTGATCTGAACGAGGGGATCAAGCGTGCCCTGGTGCAGTTTACTGGTGATACTGAACCAAGTGAGGAAGTGGAGAGCTTCCGAGTTTGGAAGGGAGAGCTGCCCTGAAAGAAGAACATGATAGGCTGGAAGAATGGGCTAAAAGAACCTTATGAAGTTCATCAAGGACAAATGTAAGGTCTTGCACTTGGGAAAACATAATCTAGGAGTGCAGCACAGGCTGGAATCCACCCAGCTGGGAGGCAGTTCTGTGAAAGGCAACCTGGGGGTCCTGGTTAACAATAAGTGGGCAAAGCAAGCCAACAGGATGCTGGGTTGCAGTAGCTCGGCATCACCAATGGACATAAAAGAGTCATCATCCCACTCAGCACTTGTCAGGCCACACCTGAGGTGGTGCTTTCAGCTTTTATTGCTGCTGGGCAAAAACGATGTGGACACGTGGGAGAGGGTCCAGAGAAGGGCCACAAAGGACTGACAAGCTGCCATATGAGGAAAGGACGAGAGAACTGGGTTTGTTCAGCCGGAAGAAATAAAGGTTCAAGGACGATTTTCTTAACCATGTTCCAGTATTTAGACAGTAGCTACAGAAAATATGGAGACTCCCTTTTTACAAGGAGTCACGTAGGAAAGATGAGGGGTAATGGATATGAGTTACTCCTGAGGACATTCGCATTGGACATGGGAGGATTTTTCACAGAACAATCAGGGAAGTGGGGGATTTCCCAACATGGGACACTTCTCAGATTCAGCTGGACAGAGTGCTGGACCTATTGTCTGGATGATGCCCTGGTCAAGCATGGTTGCACCACATGATCCTTGAGGTCCCTTTCAGAAATATTTCTGCAACTTAATGCTAGAAAGCAACAGGACATTCAATAAATTTTGGGGGGCTTTCACGAGTGAGGGAGTTACAGCCGCTTCACTCTTATTTGCAACGCCCTCGCATTAGTACATAGAACTCCGGGGCAAGGGGCCCACTACAGGCCCAGTTTGGAGGACAGGAGCGGCATCATCGTCACCCAGCAACAGCGGGTCGCTGAGACCCGCCCGTGGAGAGGGGACTTCCGGCGCTCTTGCTGCTCCGGTAGCGGGAGGGCGGGGCCGGAAGTAGCGGCGGCTCGGCCGAATTCGGCGGCGCCACGTCTGGGTTGGGGCTTCACTCCCTGTGCGGGGCAGTGGTGGGAGCAGCGCGGACAGATATTTGCTAGTCTCTCAGCAACCGGTTCATAGCGAGGCCTCGGCAGCGACCGGGCGCGGCGGCGACGACGACATGTCGGACCTTGGGGACTGGTTCCGGAGCATCCCGCTGATCACCCGTTACTGGTTCGCCGGCTCCATCGCGGTGCCGTTGATCGGCAAGCTGGGCCTCGTCAGCCCCGTCTACCTCTTTCTCTGGCCCGACGCCTTCATCAACCGCTTCCAGGTACGGGCCGCACTACCGATCCCGGCGTGCCCTGCGGTGGCTGGACACAGGAGACCCCATCTCGGAGTGCGCTCGGCATGCTGGGAATTGTAGTGAGTGGCCGGCCGTGTGCTTCGGGGCGAGCGTCTGCGGCAGGGCCCGGCCCGCTCCCTTGGCCTCCGTGGCTGCATTAGGAGGGCATTGCGCGCCCAGGTAGCCCGTAGGAGTGACCCAAGTCACCTCCAGCAGGAAGCCGGGCCTACCTTCCTGCTTAGCCTGTACAAGGCCTGCGGGCTGGGTCCCCGATTTAGCTAGTGCTCTGCCTCCGCAGCCCCCGAGCTTCACCAGAGTGACACAGGCTGCAGTGCCCGGCCATGCCAGGGCCCCTGGGTGAAGCAGGGAGGGCTGTGGCCCATAATAGGGCCTGTAGTTTGGTTTGTGTCTCGTTCTGGTGCCTCTTTTGGCTTAAGCATTTTTTAGGAATTACTCTGGCTGGCACTGGTTGGTATGGCAAGGCACTCTAGTCATAAAACCTGTGGCTGTGACTTCGGGTGACTTGCTCGGCCTTCCTTGTGCATTTGCGTAGGCATGACTTTGGGAATAGGGCTTACAGGCAGATCTGCAACCAACCTGAACTACTCTGGAGATAAGATAATAAGTACATTTCTTTCAAATTCATGCTTGGCATTTGACAAAGCTTCTGTTTGGTATTGTCAGCTAATGTGCCTAGGCGTGGTTGACACAAACTGACAACTGAGTTTCTGAGGTTTTAGATGTACAGTGTTTTGTACAGTTAGCAAAGTCAAAAGTTGTCTCAAGCTGGACATAGTCTTTTCCTTCCATTTGGAGGTTACGGTGTTTTGGTATGCATGTGTGTATGCATGTGTTTTGGTATGCAGGAGATCACCCACTGGATGAACTGAAAAAGTGGCAGAAGAGATTCCAACCTTTAAAAAGATAGCTTGTTCTGTAGTTCATTTCATGTATTGCCCCTAAAATTTAGTAGCTTAAATCACTGTTTTCCTCTAGTTGTTATTCCTACTGAAATTGTGATATTCAAGATCCCAATACCCTTATTTGGAGTGTTGCTGCTTAAAGAGCTTGTTCATACGTGGCCAGACATTTTATGTCATTGCTATATTCTGCCGTGGAGCTGGCTGTGCACA
Source organism: Semnornis frantzii (assembly GCA_013399775.1). Classification (NCBI taxonomy): domain Eukaryota; kingdom Metazoa; phylum Chordata; class Aves; order Piciformes; family Ramphastidae; genus Semnornis; species Semnornis frantzii. Next base: position 12,373 of record VWYK01132095.1, on the reverse strand, counting down.
ATATTGATAGCTGGGAAACTCTAAAGCAGGTGCTCAGAGCTGTGTGTGCTGTCTGGAACTGTAAGCTAAAGGCCGTTGTCTGAATTCCTTGGCCTCCCTGCAACTGTTAAGAATGGGTTCTGTATGGAAGCTTTTAAAACAGAGTAGTGTCATTGCAAGCATATCCCTTTGGCACTACGATAGAGACTCATCACAGCAAAGAAGAGGTGGGAAGTTGTATGTGATTCTCTTGTAATCTTTAACAGCTTTTCATATCACATTTAAACACCAGAGTAAAATCTACTGAATGGAAACAAAACACATGTGCATTTGAGTTCCTCCTACGCTATATAAATGTATCTCTCTCTTTTGATGTGGACAGATCTGGCGGCCGATAACTGCAACTTTCTTCTTCCCAGTGGGACCTGGAACAGGATTTCTCTACTTGGTGAATTTATATTTCTTGTATCAATATTCATCACGATTAGAAACAGGTATGTTATCCATTAAATTGTATGCACATACCGAGCTGTACCTGGAGCTGATAGAGCTTCTGTTGGGAATGTTTGCAGTTTTGGGGTTGTGTCAGATTTAGACAAAGTTGTGAGAAAGACAGCTCACCTCTGCTCACCTATGTTCATCAATGGGAAATTGTTCTGATTTTCAGTGCCTGGCTTCTTCCATTTGGCAGCATGCTCGTTCATGTGGAATCTGAACTTGATACTTCTTTAAACAGGAGGGTCTGGTGCTTTTAAGTGTTGGATTTCAAGAATTGAGGTATAGAAATTAAAAGGTTATGTTAAACTCTGTTTTCTTCTGTCTCATGTCCTTTAGCATGGAAGGATGAGGACAGGCTAAGTGAACTGGGGTTATTCAATATGGAAAAGAGAATACTCCAGACAGACCTACTAGCAAGCTTCCAGTACCTGAAGGGAGCCTATAATAAGGCTGGAGAAGGGACTGTTTTCAAAGGCCTGTAGTGATAGGATGAGGGGCAATGGTTTTAAGTTAGAGAAAAGTAGCTTTAGATTGGGTGTTAAGGACAAGTCTTGTGGGAGAGAAGAGTTCCCTGGTGAACACGTCATCCAGAGAAAACTGTGGAAACTGAATTGTAAGAAGAGTACCAAGGAAAGAGAGGAGTGGTGCCAAGTTGTCTGATTGTTTTCTTAGTGAAAATAAATAGTAGTTTAATAGCTAGAAGTGGTTCCTCCTCCTCTTTGAGCCGTTCTGTAGTAGCTTACGAGCATGAGAATACCGGCAGTTATGACATTCTGCTGTGCAAATCTATGTGTAGTGAGATTGATACATGCTAATTATAAGACTTGTACATACTCTTACCAGATGCTCTAGTTGTCTGTGCTGTAGCAAAAGTCTCATGGGAGAAAGTCAGTTCTTTCAATAGTATATATACATTTCAGCTGTACAACACATCTGGATGGTTTAACTGGGAAGCCAACTGTGTTGTTTGAATCAGTGTATTTTTTCCATATAGTCTTTTTAATGGCTATAAATTAAGTTCTTGGTTAAGTTGATACTTCCTCTCTAGAAAGAAGTTTTGAATCCTTCTGGAAGTGGGAGCTGTAAAAGTTGCTGTTTACAGGTGGAAGTCAGTGTATGACTATGCCTCCTTTTGTCTGTAAAGCTGAAGAAGTGAAACTTCTATTTTTAGGGTTGCATGCGTTTGAGCATATGCTGGTGTATGCACACTGGTGTTGCATGCTAGCTTCAAATTCAGCTGTCAAAGGAGGCTGTGATTTTGTTTTGTTTCTGTTGGAAAAGAACAAATATCAACAGAGAAACCAGAATGTGCAGAGTTCGTTCCTCAGCAGTACAAATGATACGTTGATGAGTCTGCAACTCTTCCCTGATGACTGGATTATACCCAGCAGCCTACTAAAGGACTCAGTGGGTTAGAGTTCACCTTAGTCCTGTGCTGAGCTTTTTGGCAGTCTAGCTCAGTTTTCTTAGATACTCATTGGAAAGTCAACTTAAATAGCTTGTCTAATATTTCTGTTAGTAATCTCCTAGATAATAGGCGGTGAAAAACTTCAAGGGAATAATTACTGCTTTGATTTATTCCTATTCTGGAGGAATTAATGTATTAGTGTTTATGCAAGGCTAGTCAACTTCATTTTTTTGTTTCTGTTTGTTGTGTGGCAGCAGTAAGGAACTAAGTCTAGTTTATGTAGTTCTCCAACTTTTAAACTTTCCCAAAGATTCATCTCTCCCTATGGGTAACTTGCATGCCTGAACTTGGTTATTTTACATTTATTATTTAAAATAGAAATTTTCTTTTGCATAGTCTGAGTTAACTCTAGTTAGTCTTAGAAGCAAACACTTAAAAGTAGATTTTCTTTCTTTATATATTTGGAGACATATAAAGCAGTTGTAGGAAGCCAAATAGTGCTAACATGACCGTCTTTCTAGGAAATTAGGTGTTTAATTTTTAGCACATAATTCAGCTTCTTCATGGTGCACTGTTTGTCCCTGCATGGTTTGGGTCTCTTTCAGCAGCATTCTCAGGCTTTCCATGCCTGCTCACGGCAGCACAGTAGTTGAGAGGAGTCTTGCTCAGGTGCTGAGGTCCTTGCCAGCCTTTTATTGCAGTTTGCAAGAGCAAGAGGGTACAACCTTAATGTTTGCAAGGCGTTATTACGGGTTTTGGTTTTTAACCCTTCCTCTCTGTCAAGTTGCAAACTCAGCTGGGCATCTGAAGATGATTCACTTAGTATGTCCTGAAAGAAATTGGTGTTTGAAATGGGAATTGAGGCGAGCAGTTCAACTTAGGAGAAGGAACAGAATGTGTTGTATGTCTGTATCCTCCTTGTCGTGTGTGTTAATTTTTCTGGAGTGTAAAAAGTTTTGTGTCTCTCGAGTCTGAATAGATGATGCAAAAAGGATGCAATTTGCCTAAGCAGGGTTTGGTTTTCACGGGACTTAATGATTAAACTTGATGTTGCTGTTTTTTCTGTGCAAGTGTATTTTCTTATTGTGTGCTTTTTCTGGCAACTTCTTATGGAGGTTGGGGTCCAATTCCAATTAAGTCTTGTGACATTAAACCCACTTACCTTCAGAGTTAGTGCATTCTTTTTTAAATAGAGCTGCTGTGTGAGCACTTAATGCAGTAGGCTGAATGTCTTATTTTTGGTCCTCTTGTAAGGCCACTTAAAAATCAGGAACTGCAGACAGCATGTGGGGTAATTGTTAATAATTAAGCTTTTCTTAGACTCCTAAAAAAAGAGTCTTAATTTCTTATCAAGATTTCAGTACTGTTCCTAACAATTCTTTTCATTTATAGGGGCTTTTGATGGAAGGCCAGCAGATTACATGTTTATGCTCCTGTTTAACTGGATTTGCATTGTTGTATCCTTTTGCTCATCACCAAACTTTAACAATATTTTGGTTCTCCTGTTTCTGGCTGAAGTATGTTCGAAGACTAGATTCTAGTAACTAACAATTTTTAAATGCAGCAGATGTGCACAGGTGAACTGTTAATTTTCCTGGAAATACAGTGAGTAGTTTACAGGGAGAATACTAATGAGCATGGTAGCACAAGGGACTGGATTTCTGCTTATGTGAAGCTCAGCTCATGCTGTGTGAGCTTCCACGGGTTTTCCTAGATTGCTTCTTTTAACCTCTTCTATGGATTGCTGCATATGGTCAGAGTGAATTTAGTGTGGTTAAGCTGCCATTCCGTCTGATCTCTGCCATTCCTGGAGCTGGAAATTCTGGGATATCTCATAAAGGGATTTTCTGCCTGCTGATGTGTCTGTGAAAGCAGTATTATGGTATCTGCACAGAGCCATCTTTCTGAGGAAGCTAGGTTTGTTGTTCTGGCAGTGTTGGGAAACAGTTTTTCTATTGTCTAAAGTGTTCTACTTGAATTTCATTTAGATCTTGGTTGCAAAACTAGGAGTAGCTGTTGACAAACTAGATGGTTGTGCTCTCATTCAGAGGATCTTAAGAGGCTGGAGAAATGTGTTGGCCAGAAATCTTACTATGCTTCACAAAGCAAGGTGCTGAAGCCTGCCCCTGGGGAGAGTCAGCCTCAGGCACCAGGACAGGGTGGGGCCTGACTGTTTGCAAAGCACCTTGGCAGAAATGGTCCTGGGGTCCTTTCAGAAACCAAGTTGTCCATAAGTAGCACTGTACCTATGTGGCAAAGGTGGCCACCATTCTCCTGGGCTGCATTAGGCAGAACATAACCAGCAGATTGAGGGGGGTGATTACTTCTCTCTGCTCAGCCCTCGTGAGAAATAGGGTTTGAGCTATGTCCAGTTTCAGGGTACCAGGTACAAGAGACATGGACATACAGGACTAAGAGCAGTGAAGGGTCATGAAGTTGATTAAAGGGTTAGAGCATCTGTCACATGAGGAGAGGCTGATAGAGCTGGGATTGTGCAGTACAAAGAATGGGAGAAGTGTCTTATCAATGTGGATCAGTAGCTGAGAGAGGAGAGAGTAAAGGAAATTGAGACTTCTCTGTGATGCTCAGTGGCCTGATAAGGGAGAACAGAAATTAAATGAAGCTCAGAACATTCAGTTTAAATGTAAGAAAGACCTTTTTAATGGAGAGACGCTGACATGGGTTGCCAGGAAAGGTTGTCCTCCATCCTTGGAGATGAGTTCTGTCTGTGCTGTTGCTACCTCCTTGTAGCAGTTTGCAGTGGTATAGCATGTGGGAAACAGAGAAAGGTGACATCAGCGTGAGGTAGATACAGCCAGCAAAGCTAGTGTAAATGCTGTCACCTTTATCAATAGATTAATTTATCTCTAGTCACATTCCATTTTCTGGAGGGATTTGCTATTCCTCCTAGTCTTTTGAGTCACAGCAATAACCGGGAAAACAATGGATTTACTTGTGTTGTTAAGAAAACCATCAGCTTGATTGTAGTTGCAGATTGTTGGCTATGAGCTATTAGATGGCTCTGTGATTTGGCTTTCAAACTGGTGGTTTAAAAAATTCCAGCTGCTTGTTCCCTCTATGATGTAAGCAGCAACTGGGATGCATGATCTGGAAAAATGCTTGGTGGCAATCATGAACTGTTAAAAAAGTATTCTGATCACAGCAGAATTCTTCAGCAATTGTTTCTAGTCAACAGTTACTATAGCAAGTAGATCATTCAGGTTCAAAGGTAGAGGAGTATTAAAAGCCTGCATTGATGGACTTTAAGAAATTATTTTCTGTGACTCGGTGACATTGTATTGGTACTTTTTTTTGTGTGAGTGATCTGCTATTTCTTTAGTTAGAAAACGAACGTTTTAGTCTTAAAAAAAACTAATAGAAGAATCCAACTGTTAAACTTGTACCATGTTTTTATGCATGTGTTGTGGAGGGAAGACTGATAATTCTGTCAGCCCTTGGGGTAATGCCTTGAGGTGGTGGCTCGAAAGGCTACTGAAAAGCAGGTACTGAAACCAAGTGTTTTAAGTCTCTAGATCAGTGGAAGTTTTTGATTTTCCAGTGGTTAACTTAATGCTAACCAGGAACATTGCTTTAATTTTAAACATTAAAGGCCTTTGCAGGTGTATTTGGGGTGTGTGTACCTTCTTTTTATCATTCCAGTCTATCAGGTTTTGCTGCATTTTCCTTAATGGCACAATGACAGATAACTGGCTTGGCAATGGATATGCAGGTAAGTGCAGGGCAATTTTTTAAATAATCAACTTGTGGAACTTTCTGGCTGTTTAATGATTTTATTGAAAGTGTTATCAGCATAACTGTACAACATAGTTAACCTAGGCTTGTTTAGTTTTTACCAAAATGGACTGCTCTGTGTTAGTTTTCCAGTTTGGCTTAGCCTCAGCTAACAAGACTGGATCTGACTTGGTCACTTGTAACCTAGTGAGGATGTCAGGGGATGAAAACTGGCTCTTTGTGCCATCAGGAAGTGTCCAGCCTTTTCCTAAAATGGACACAAGATGTCACCTGTGTACTGTTTCTTCTGATTAATGTGGTTCTGCAGTCTTTATCTAAAAACAATTCTTGGGTTCATTAGTCTTCTCAAATTACTTGCCAGCAGAAGATCTTTTTGTGAAAAATGGAGCTTCACATTCAGATCAGAGATCAGAACTGTAAAGTGGAAAAAATCTCAGAAGGATGATTAAAATAGTGGTCTAAAGAACCAATTTCAATGATGTAGTTCTTATCTCCCCCAAATATTACAGGGGGAAATAGGAGAATGTGTTTTGGACACAACAGAGTAGAAGATAACTGCGTGTCATCAGCCTTCCTCTGCTCTTCTCTCCTTGTCTCAGCCTGCCTCTATCACCCAAACCATGTACCAATATCTCTGATATTCTGTACAATATTATCTTAGCATTTATTATATCACTTATCAGGCTCCCCTGGTAGACAGAAACAGCGATCATGCATCTGCAGCCACGACTAAGTTCTGTTAAAGGCTGCCCATAACTTTGCATTTAGAGTTCTTTCTCACCATGTCACAAAATTCAAAAGTATGCTGAAGTCACTACCTATTGTGTGAATTTCGAGACTGTGTTGATTTGCTTAGGTCTGAGTGTGTTTGGGTTAGTGCCCTGGGTTGTGAATGGAAATGATTGTGGCACAAGTATGTTGCTAAAATCTGCTGTAGGTGTGCTTAGCAAGCAAACTGGGAACAGAGGAGTTTGTTGCAGCTGCTTTTTGATTTGGTGCAAGTTGGAGCCTTTCGCTTGCAGAATAGTATGACCAAATAGATGCTGCTGCTTACCTTTCTTAGCTTTTAAGCAGATCCATGTCACAATATGGCAAAGATTCTAGGACATGCTTTAAAGATATTGCTGATGTATCATGCTTACAAGCCATTTGTGAAGCTTGCAGCTCCTGCTGCCTGTTTAAGTTTCTCTGTGAAAGTGCTGGTAACGTTTTGCCTTTTTTTAACATTGCAGTTGCTGATGATTCCACTCATCATGTCAGTACTTTATGTGTGGGCCCAGCTGAACAGAGACATGATTGTGTCATTTTGGTTTGGAACAAGATTTAAGGTACGTTACACAGGATACTGGAAAGGTTTCTGCTCAGAAGATGTGTGTGAAGGGTTGAGAGGTGAAGTATAAGTATTTTGCCCTATTAGATGTCCCATGCTTTCACATAGCTTTATACTCCTTGAGATGCAGCAAAGATAGATTTTTTTTTTTTTTTTAATGATCTTCTGTTTAGTGTTACCCAGTGTGACTTTACTGAAAACATGTTATTGGCAGCTGAGATTCATTGGTCTGAAAAGAGGAAAAAATTCCTGATAGATTGACCCTTTAAAAAGCTAAATGTAGTAACCCCATAGTGACAAAATACTGATATTTTAAATCATTCTTTCTTGTGCAGCCTCATTGGTTTCTGGCTGATCTTGTAGCGAAAACTCTAGATCGTTGTTTCCAGACCTTTTCAAAATCAGGGATACTGGGACTTTGTTTCAGGTGTAAGCTTGGTGTAGAACAGAGTGTAAAAGATACATTTATTTATAATGCTTAAATGAGTGTGATTTGTCTAAAAATGTTAGTGATCACTCAGTTTGGGATATCCTACCTTAGTGGGTAGAGTCTGCTTAAGTTAATTTGTGTAGTGCCTAAAACTGAGATTATAATGATGCTTATTAATGCAGTGGCAAGTTGAGCAGGTTTATATTCTGAACTTGTACTTACAACTTCTGTCTCCATTGAATTCTTTTCAGGCTTGTTACCTTCCATGGGTTATTCTGGGATTCAACTACATCATTGGTGGATCGTACGTATTTACTTACATGGCAAATTTGAAGTTATAAATGCTTTTACAGCTATCAGACTTACCACTGAATTTAAAAACAATAGTAAAACAAGAGGCTTAAAGCTGTATAATCTGACTGATAATGTTCAGTGTCACAGGGTAGTCACTTAAGATAAAAACAAAGGGATGTGCATGTGAGAACTAGAGAATGGAGGTGAGGGGAAAGTAGTAAGAATTTGGTTTCTTTTCTAGTGATCTATGTATTAGGCCTTTCCCTTACTAAAAGAGTACTGTACAGTAAAGAAAGGTGTCATCCTAGTTCTTATTACTGATTTTAGAAACATTCAGTTTGATTCTGATACTATTGTTATTTCTTACCTTCTCAACCTTGCCCAAAATGAATGTTTTTGAGCTTGTGAAACAAGGAATACTGTCGACAGCAAGTCCAGAGTGCCGTATTAGCCCTTGCTGAATTTGTTGGTCTGTGCTGGGTTTCTCTGACTAAACCCCACGATGCAGAGATCCCCTCTGCGCATGGCCTTTCTGGTTGGTGCCTTGCATTGGTTGGGGCCTCTTGGTGCCGCTGTAACACAGTCGGTGACCGTAACAAATATGCGGTTGATTTATGAAAGGAGGAGCTAGTACAGCAAACCCAACTTCCCTCTTCTGGCTGTGCCTCCTACTGACTCATCTGTCACTTGAGAGCTCCGTGCTGTTAGATACCTGCTGTTTCTATGCATGACAGAAGATACTCAAGGGGCTCCATTCAGCAGTGGTTTTTGCAAAACTGGGAACAAAACAGCTCAGTACAGCAGGAGCCAGGTTGTCCAGTGGAAACAGCAGTAACTTTTCAAGCTTCACAAACTGTTATTTTAGACCCTAATAGCTGTACAGTCCAATTCCCTGATGTAAACAAGTATTTAATTGCAATTTCAGTCCAGACTGTAGAGAAGGCTTGGAAGGGAGTGTGGAACAGCCTGTTGATGTGTTGGCACTGAAGGTTGGCCCCTTCTAAAGAAGTGGCTGCAAGTTGCTGAGGGAAGGGAAATATTTTGTGGTTCACAGTCCTGTCAATGCTGATGGCAGGTGAACAGTAGTAGCTGGTGGAAGATGATAATTTGTTTATTTTCAGAGAGACAGCATGTGAAACAATTATTTTTCCTTTGTCTTTTGCCTTACAGAGTTATCAATGAGCTAATAGGAAATCTGGTTGGACACTTGTATTTCTTTTTGATGTTTAAATATCCAGTGGATTTGGGAGGAAGGAATTTTCTGTCCACACCTCAGTTCCTGTAAGCTGCCTTTTATCGTTTAGCTCACTGTTTCTTTGGTCCAGTTTTTTGTGTCGTTCCTCAGGTGTATATTTGCTGGAATTGTGAAATGTCAAAACACTTTGCTAAATCAATCTGCTTCAGACTCTCGTATTGACCATGCTACTGAGTTATCAGAAATGTTGAATTCCTTGTAAGTGGCCCATGTGAGGGTCTTTTGTTACCCCTATGGGTGGCTGTGTCCTTTGCCTACTCTTATGAGAGCTGTGCTAGTCAATTGAGCTGTAGTAGAGAGAACTCATAACAATTATCACATCATAAAAAAAGAGCTGTTTTTTCATGTAAATTACCTTTTTGTCTGTATTTCCATGTATTATTACAGTAGCTACCAGTTCAACAACCTGTAACAGTAATAGGAGTCAGTTATATACTTGTTCAAGACTACAGTGCATATTCTGCTTTGCTCTCTGTACTAGTCACCTTGATTGAGACTGCATGTTGTGGTTTCTGAAAAACTTTTTCTTGTGGTCTGTTCACTGTTTTGACACTGAAATACTGTGATTAGCAGCCAAAGTTTATAGCTTCAGTTTCCCTTATCCTCATCATTTTAGCAACTCAGTTAACCCTTTTTGTAGCATAAAGTGTTAATTAGAAAATGCAGAGCTGAGTTACAGTAACACTGCCTGTAGAAATTTTAATCAGCAAGGAAGCTTTACATTCTACCTTTGCATTTGCAAGCCCTTATAGTAAACTTTTCTATAAAAATTGGAAGAGAATGTTTTTTACAAGTGCCTTTCAATATCATAATGGCTCTGAAACTGCTGTCAATCTTATTGATTATGTGCAATTCTCTTGATTCTGTGTATTTAGTTTGTATTTGAGAGCGAGGGACAGAAGTACAGCAAACCATCTTCACAAAGAGATAAATTCTGCCTTTTTGCACTATAATGTTTTGTTCAAAAAATAAGTTGTGGTGACTACAGACACCTTGAATACAGTAAGAACTTTTTTCTACACAGGATTGTTTTTCCTGCAGAAAGGAATCTGGATTTTATATCTGAGTCAGATTTTGGTGGTCGAATTCAGCAAGTGTTTGCAGGAGCTCAGTGTAGCTATTGTGGAGCAGAAATGACTCTGCATTGGTGGCATCTCCTGCAAAATGCTAAAACTGTAGTTTGGGTCACTCCGTTTAGGCGGTAGTTTATGTTGGATGGTAAAATCTTGCTGCTCTTATTTGCACTGGCCAAGTCACCTGAGCTTTGATTTCAGACAAGCTAAATGGTTGAACCTGTATCCATTGGTCTGTTTGGTCCTCAGTAATGTTTACTTGGAGAGCAGTGAGATGGTTAGATGCTGTGATCACAGGAGTTCTGTAACTGCTGAAGAGAGAGAGATACTCAGAAGTTAATTGGATCTTTTTATTATTTCCTCTGAACGTAAGGGAGGTAGGTTAGGGAGCTTAAGTCTGTACCACATCATTTATTCTCAACAATGACCCTCTTTTTATAGTGTGGCTTTTCCCCCTTGGTTTGGATTATTGTATCTAACCGTATCCCAGAGGTGAAAGATCCTTGTAATTCCTATTTCTCAGTGTGCTTAGATTTGGGAAGAATTCTGAAATACTGCTCTGGAAGGCTACTTGTTTTGCAGTTTAACAACTAAAGGTAGTGCACAGAAAATTGGTCTGGTGTTAACACCAAGGTACAGCTGTTTCTCAAATTCTTCCTTTCTTCTGGCTTCTCCTAGGTACCGCTGGCTGCCAAATAGGAGAGGAGGAGTGTCAGGGTTTGGTATTCCACCTGCTAGCATGAGAAGAGCTGCAGAAGATCAGCAGGGTGGTGGAAGACACAACTGGGGTCAAGGTTTCCGGCTAGGTGACCAGTGAAGAACTCCTGCCCTTGGAAAACAGCAGCTTTTGTTTTAATTGGACATAGGGCCGATCCTTCCTGGTGCCGAGCATGCTTAAGAACTGAACTCTCTGTTGGATTTAACTGATTAGAAAGAATGTTTCTGGTTCAAGAGAAAATTAAGAACTCCAGAAGGGAAAATGTAGATCTTGCTCCAGGTTAGCCAGTAGTGTCCAATTCGATTCTGCCATTAAAAATCCCTTCCTTACACAGTATTGTCTGTCACAACAGGCATTCATTTTGCCCTCTTGTTCCCTGATGTGATGGAACAAGCTAATGGTGTTCTGTCTCGCCTGGTATGTTAGAAGCTTCTTTAACTGTGGTAAAGTAAGAATCCAGTGTAAGACAGATGGATCAAACTAATCCCAGAGTCTAGAAAGACAACTTTTTCCATAGCTGTGCTTAAGTCCCAAGGTCTTTGGAAGCATTAAGTGATCTCTCTCTGCTCCATTCAGCAAACAAAATGCAAACGTTTCAATTTCTGTCATTACGCTGAGTTTCGAGGGGAGTTTTTTTCTTGCCATGCAGCATTTGTCCTACCTGCTACAGCATGGGTTGGGCAAGACTAAAGGTAAGAGGGCTTTTGTTTGAAATGGCAATAACAAATACTGACGAAATTGAAATCTCTGTAAATGACATATTATGAGGCTTGCTCTGTTTAAACTGAAATAATACGGCTTTTTTTTCCCCCTTGAGATGTGTGAATTCTCTTGGCTGTGAGGTTTATCTTCTGATTTCAAAACTGAGTAGCACAAATACTGCTTAAACTAAAGAATGTAACATATCATCATGGTTAATGTAAAGGGTACTGACTGCAGCATTATATTTGTTAACTGAATCTTCAACTTCCTCTTAAAAGCTTTAAGACGTCAAAGAATCAAAGCTGAGCAGAAACCTTTCCAGGGTCAAGATACAATAGAGCAGATTGCTTTGCTACAGAACTTTGTCAAATAAGGCATCATGTTCACTGTTTCTTAGTATCTGTACTTGTTTGGTAAAACTTTTTTTGACATGGAAAAGGGAATGATTCTGTACAGTAGTTTTCCTCGTACGGGTTCGTGTGGGCAGAGCAAAGGACAAAGATCCAGGAAGCTGTTACTAGCTTGTTGCTGACTCACCACATGGGCTTGAGCAAACTTCTTACTATCTCAGTTGTCCCAGCTGTAAGGAGGACTCATGCATGTCTCTTCATTCTTTAAAGGTAGCTGTCCCTCACCCCCTAGGTGGGAGCTACTAGCGAGGTAGGATGTAAGTTCACATTAATGACAACACTTGAGCTAGGGATGCAGTTACTCTAAGCTTAACTAAGGCTTCCAGGCTGGAATATCACAGAATCATAGAATGTTTTGTGTTGGGAGGGACTGTTGAAGGTCATCTAGTCCAACACCCCTGCAATGGGCACAGACATCCTCAAAAAGATCAGGTTGCTCAGAGCCCTGTCCAGCTTTACCTTGAACATTTCCAGGGATGTGGCTTCTATCACCTGTCTGAGTAACCTGCGCCAGTGTTTCACC
>VWYK01132036.1:0-12742 GCA_013399775.1 Semnornis frantzii | reverse complement strand
AATGTTTTAAAACATTCAGATAAGCTTTTCTGCTCAGAGCAAAGCTTTTTTGTGAATCTGCAACTCTCAAAGCTTTCTTTTTCCTGGCTTAACCATTTGGTGTAGGGAAGGACACTTCCTCTCCTTTCAAAACCCTGTATGCTGCTGCTATTGGACCAATAAAGTAAGTTGGATAAAAGTATGTAGTGCTCAGAGCAGCCCAGGCACAAGTGTGTGTGAGGTGTCTGTATCTTTTAAAATAAGAGTCTTCCATAACACCAAAGTTCAGAAAATTCAGACACAACCAGAAATTATTGGCCATGAATAATTCCACCTAGAGCTTCAACAGCTGATACACCTGCAAAGCACCTTTTCCACTGATAAATGCTAGATAAAAAATGAATTTGCCGATAGTTTTCTTATTATCACTGTCCAAAAGCAAAGGTCCTGTTCTCCTTGGATGTAGTGAAATTATTTGCTCTGTATAAATTGAGAACAGACATTTGTGGGAGGTGTCCCTGCCTATGGCAGGGGGTTGGAACTAGATGATGCTTGAGGTCCCTTCCAACCTTCCCATTCTATGATTCTATGATTTCCAGGCTGATTCATGCCAGTTCTTTCAAAACTCTTCTTCAGTGAGAGAAGAATTTACTGTATTCACTAATCCACCATAATAACAGTGGGATGCCTATACAATTAACACAAAGCAGATGTCCACAATTTAGTCAGATTAATCCCATCCCTAGTGGCAAATGTCATGTTAGAAGTATCTCTAGAATCAAATTTTCCTACCCTTTGTAAATGCTGTGCTGAATGATATTTCAGAAGGGGTTTTGGAGAAGCATTTCAAACAGTTGAGCTGTATGAGAAAAGAAAGGGTATAAATCTGTGCTGGTTTGGTATCATAATCCATCTCATGCAAGCAAGATGCATGCAGTTCATTCCCAGGAAAGGTGGTGGTCATTGTCTTGGCTCCTAGAATGTAAGAGCATGCAAAAGTAAGCTATAGGGATGCCTGCAAAGGTAACCCAAAATTACCTGGGCCTCCTTTCAGTATTAGAACAGGAATACCTGGATTTATCCACAGCATTTTCCAGGCCTGCCTGTGATTAACAGCATGGTGCTGTTATCAGCCACTTGGATTCACTGCCATTGCTCAGGCAGGGAAGACAGAACATCTTTTCAGTGAGTAACTGTGACTTCAGACTCAGTGAGAAATACAAGAGCTGGCAGGTGTCTCCTGAGAGCTGTTCCACCTTCAACATCTCTGTAGTAGATGTGTGTTGTTTTGTCTCAGCTAAAGAAAAGCTGCTTTGAAAAACCAGTGATAAAATAACTACTAGCCTTACCCTATCATTTCTTCTTATAAAAATATTTGTATATACAAATTTAACCTTTTATTGCTATCTTTTTATATATAGAGAGAGACAGCATTGCTTCGTAAAGATGTTCTCAGTAACTACTAGGAAGAGTGCTGAGGTACTGTGATGAAAAGTGTCAGGACAGACTACTAGGCAGAAATTCTAAGAGACGCGGCGAAAATTTCCTTTCACATCTCTTAAATAAGTGCATTTCAAAGAGCTTCTGACATTGATGCAGTGAATGCTTCATTTACCTTCTCCTGGCTGCTCACAGAGGTTGTGGAGCCTCCTTCTCTGCAGACACTCAAAGTCCACCTGGGTGCCTTTCTTTGTGACCTGCTCTGGCAGTGGGTTGAACTGGATGATCTCTGGAGCTCCCTTCCAACCCCTAGGATCCTGTGGCTCTGTGATTCTTTTCTTAGAAATCATTTTTAAGCAACCAAATTTCTGAGTCATCCTTTAAAATTTTAAGTTAATGTATCATTTTCTTGCAACACGGCATAAATATTTTAGAATGGATGTCTGAAACAGATGAGTTGTGTATTTTTTTTTTCAGTTTAAAAAGAAGAGTGACAGTTTGTGCCCAATATTCATCCTGAAAGTTTCAGAAGTCTTTTTTTACGATATAATCACAAATTATAATTGTGTCATTATGCATAATTACTCTACACCATTACATGACATAATTGGATCAGTTCAAGTTCTAATTGCATGGTTGGGGAGATTTACTCTAAGTATATTTGGGATATAATTGCACTAATTTCATAATTCTGGGACCCGCAGAGTCCAAATTTTCTAGGATTAATGTTTACTCTTGCAGTCCTATCTCACAGCAGGAAGATCTTAAAGTGGTGTTTTGGTTGTGTAACAGACCCTATTTGTTTTCACTGGGGTGATATTAATCTCTATTTCTACTTGTAACATACTAAATTGTATTTGGATGTGTAAAGTTTAGAGTACTACTTAGTGTACAGCAGCATTAGACCTGCGCCAGGCTAGGCCACCCTGGTCTAGAAATCAAAAGTAATCATAGTGGTCTGCACATGGAGAAAAGCAGATGGGTAGAGACTACAAGGACCAGAGCCAGCTGGTGTGCAAGGGTCTGCTTCTCAGTCTTGTAAGAGAGCCAGTTCAGAGAAGCTGATGTGACATTACTGGGGCACTATTAATATCCTGGTACTTTAATGAAAGATCCACGGGTGGGCTTGTGGCAGCACAGACACCACCTGGAGTGCTGCCAGCTCTACAGACCAAAAATCATCAGTCAAGCAGCAAAAGAACCTGACACTGACCTTATGATATTGGCATTGAAAGTAATCAGATTAGGTTTTCTGTTCTGTATTTTGACTTTTAAATGACCACCTGTACTTCTTCTAACAGTAATTGCCATATGATGGGTTCAGGCTGAAAAGTCACTAAGGTGCATCTTTCTCTCTTTCTTCCATTTGTTCCTTTAAGCTTCTGGAACTACACCAGTTTCATTTTAATATCCTGAGTTTTCCATTTTCTCCCTGTGTCTATGGCAGGCATTAGGAAAATGCTTACTACCTCCTCACAAAAGCATTAAAGTAGTAAGAATGTCTGTGTTCCTTATTTTCATATCAGAAACATTGGAAAGAATGCTAAACCAGACTGACCTTGGAAAAAATTTCATCAGAAATAGATAAAATTTCCAACAGTGATAAAGGTATGTATTAAAAACACCATCCTCATCTTCAGAGCAAATCTCAAAATGATTGCAGGTCACCGAGGTGGACTTCTCTTGGAGCATACAGAATCCCAGAATATATCTGGCTGGAAGAGACCTTCAAGATCATCCAGTTCAGCACTGAAGAGTCAACACTAAACCATGTCTCTAGGCACCAGCTCCACACAGTGATTGAATATCCCCAGGGATGGATGGGGCACTTAGTGCCCTGGTCTGGTTGATTGGCCAGGCCTGGGTGATAGGTTGGGCTGGATGAGCTTGCAGGTCTCTTCCAACCTGGTTGGTTCTATGATTCTATGGTGATTCCAGCACTGCCCTGGGCAAACCATTCCAATATTTGAGAACCCTTTCAGTGGAGAAATAGTTCCTAATATCCAGCCCAAACCATCCCTGGCACAGCTTGAAGCCATTTCCTCTGGTCCTGTTGCTTGCCACTAAGGAGCAGAGAATGCCCCCTCCTCATTCCAACCTCCTTTCAGGGAGCTGTAGAGAGCAATGAGGTCTCCCCTCAGCCTGCTCTTCTCCAGCCTGAACAACCCCAGCTCCCTCAGCCACTCCTCATAGAACATGTACCCTTCACAAGCCTCATTGCCCTTCTCTGGACATGCTCCAGCACCTCCATGTCCTTCTTATAGTGAGTGACACAGAACAACACACAACAGCTAGGGCCAGGTGTTAGTGTGAGGGTTAGGCACCAAGTTTAGGGTTAGGAATAGAGTGTTAGGATTTGGGTTTGGGTTCAAGTTCAGGTTAGGGTTAGGGTAGAGTTAGAGAAGTGGAAGGAAGGGAAGGAACATATACCAATAACAAGTGACTACAAATACTGGCAGTAAATAAGGACTTGTGAAGGCACTTGAAAATAAAATGGATGTATTTCTCACTGCTGTGAATTTTGCTGTGTCTGTAATGTACTGTATCAAATCACTTGAATAAGGAAAAGTTCATCTACTTCTGGGAATGAAACCACTGCACATTTCATCTTCATGAAAAGATCTCTCTTAAGATAAAATAAGGACAGCACCATCCAAAAGAAAAAAAAAAAACACATATCTGTTAAGTACTGCATTGTCCTCTAGATTTCATCTGTGACTGAGGTTAAAAAAGAGATTTGACTTTGTACAAGAGAGGTCCCGTTTGGAGCTCCTAATGCTGTTACACGCTGGGCTGGTACATTTCAACCACAAAGGAGACTCTTCAACCTGTTAGATTTACTTAGGTGCTCTCCCAAAAAAAAAAATTTCTAGAGAAATAGTTATCCAAATAACTTCAGAAGATATTGCTTGCTTATTTCTTTAGATTACTTCACAATACTCTCCTAACTGAAAGTCACATAGGGAAAGGAAACACTGTTAGCATGCAGGCATTGCGGATGAGAAGAGATAGATGCTCTTTCTGAGCAAACAAATGTAAGACTGATTGCTTTGTTCCCTCTATAACTGTATGGTTCCCTGAATATTTACTCTCTGGTATTCCAGAATGAAGCTTACATATTAATCAGTAATTTGTATCTTTTGTAGATCGGCTTAACAAGGAGCTAGTTGTTTCTCTAAGGCTATAATTATCATTCTTTTGTTGCTTTTATTGATATTCCATTTAGCTCCCAAGAAAAACCGAAGGCCTGCTATGTATTACACAAACACATAGAAAGAGCAAAGCACCGAGTGTGAATTAGACACTAAATGGACACAGCAAAGGGGAAGAAAGGGAACGGAAAAACCTATGGTCTAAAAAAAGACTCCCAGCAGAGGCAAAAATAGAACTGCCATTGTCTTCCTCCTGGCTTTTCTTTATCACTGTCTGTAGTCTGTCTGATTTTAATGATCTGTTCCTTAGAGTTAGTGGACTCCAAATTTGCCAATAAAACCAACCTCACGAAGGAAGGTGGCAGAAAGCGTCAGAAAAGCGTGGGGTGCATCCTGTTTTCTCCTAAGGATGTGCATCCACTCTGCTGTTCAAATGTAATTACAAGCAAGAAAAGCATTTTCTAGTCCTAAGAAACCTTCTCCAGAGTGCTCGCAGGAAAGGCAGTAAAATCTGAAAATGATAATCAACATCCAGGCTGACAGTAAAACAAGAAAACTTCTTCTGGAATGGTATTCAGAGGAAATGCTCTGATAGACGGAAAGGGACCAGTGGGCTGCGAATTAATTCTCACCCTCAGCAAAGGTACAGCATATGGAAACCTAGATTAAGGCTTTCAGAAAGCCTGTTGGCTTTCCTGACTTTTTTTTAATAGGCTTATTTTTGATTCGTTGTGACTCTGCCGGGCTGCCAAATATGGTGGCAAGATACCAACAATACTAATAGTCTAGCTGTCTACAAGATGCAGCAGTGATCCTAATTAAGACCTGCGAGTGAAAGCACAAGTGGCTGAATGCAAATTGCAAAATTCATCTGGTTATTTATACAAGAATGAAAATTCTCTTCTCTTGATTAGATTCCTTGTTGGAGGCTGAATTTGTAATTGACCATTTCTCCGGTATTTGGAGAGCAGTAATTAGAATGAGCAGCTTGAACTTGCTTTACTTGAGAGGAGATCATGAAAACCAGCCTAGTGACAAGATTCTCCGTGACATATAAGTGACACTAATAACATTTCCACAGCTGGTGCTCTCCCAATCCTTTTGAATGATGCACAAAGCCAACTAACAGTTTTCTTTTACACCCTCCAGACGTGGAGAGTGGGAACGGCTACACAGCACATGAGGGCTGCGAGATGTCTGCTTTCAGAAGAGGCCCTTTATGCCCCCCAGTAACCAGGAGCTGTGAACAGACACTGCACCTGAGGAGCAGATTTTCAGCCAGCCAACATATTCTATAAAAACCTTGGGTTTGATCTTTGTATGCTGAAATTTACTTCGGCTGGTACTAATTACGCCAAAACTTGCACAACAAAAGATGTCACATCCCAGCAAACAGAGCTAGCCCCAGAAATATCACAGTTCACAGCTAATCCTGTTGGCTGGCCACAGGCCTGCCACCCAAATCATCTCCAGCTTTGACTCCTGCTGCTGCCTGAGGCAGGTGAAAGAATGGACTTTGGACCCAAAAAATTAGCAAAAGCTGACATATGCTGGAGGATTGCTGAGACTTGTCAGCTTCTTTGATGGCATCACCCACATGAAACAGATGGAAATGTGATTGTGAAATTCCTATATGTTGGTTTCCTGTCTGTGGTATCAGCTAACTAAACAAATAAGAACTTCTAAACCATATGGTCCTTCTACTGGCTCTGGAGTTCTTACTCTAAGGGAAGGAGAAAAGTGATCTTTATTCTGTAATTCTGAACTGAAAACCCTTCCTGAGAAGGCACTACTACTATTATTTTCTCCTACAATTGTCAAGGACCAGGAAACCAAGAGCTGAAGACTGCTTTTAACAAAGACAACTGAGGATTTTCTTTCTTCCATCCCCTGTGATGGCTGTGTTCTGTGTTTCTAGACTAGAGAAATTCAGAGGCTGGCCAAGTATGCACAGAATACGATAAATTCCCATCAGTTCAGGAACGGACAGGCTAGCAGAATTTATGTGGACATATTGATTCGGATTCACTTTATGGAATTATAACAAATACTGACTGAAAATACACTCTCAAGCAAAGTCCCAATTGCATCCCAGCACACAACATGAAATTACAGCTACAGGCATTCCAACCTCCTCCACAACGCTACCTTTGGCTTTTCATTACGGCCACAATGTTTGGAGCTAGAAGTCAAAATCCTTTACGAAAGAGGAGCTGTCAGGAAATTAAAAAGTATTGATGCAATAGTTTGATGCTTGTAGAAAATATATGGGTATTTTTTTTTTCTCACTGCAAACAACAACAGGAAAGGATTTTCTAAATAACCACTTCTGTACCTCCATCGACTGAAAAGGTTTTTCTCCGCTTATGCTGTTGAAGATAGCTGGAGTTGGACAAGACAGAATTCCTTTTCACAAAGACTTGGTTTGATTCTCCCAAACCCTCCCACCCCACTTTTAGCTTGCTGACTTTTGCGTAAAAGAGATCACTACAAAAATTCCTGATTTTGTTCTTGTAAGGGGTTGTTAAAACAAAGGAATTGCATTAGCTCAGGCTTAAGGTCTGGATGTCTTCAGGTATGGAAGCTTTTGCTGTAGGCAGTGTGGCTGTGTCTTTCAGTGTTCAAGAAAAGGTAGCCTTACAAAGACTGTCTTGAGGCACCTTCCCTCTAGAAGCCAGCAGGCTGAGGAGCTCAGTTTTGTTTGGATGGCAAAGTGAGCAGCTGTGACATGCTCTGCTATTGGATGTCTGACCCTGTTACAACTTGCCTGTTATTAAGTACAATCTCTTCTGTTAGTTTATCTTCCCTGTGAATCTCTGGCCATGGTGGAGGCTCATTGAAATTCAGGAGGAAATTCTTTCTCTCTCTGTTTTCTGGTCTTCTGGGACAAGCACTGCTGGTGACCTGCCTTTTAGGATGTTCATTGTTTTTATCAATGGAGACAGTGTTCCCTTCTCTTTTCCTGCAGTCTAAGGTAAGTTGCTTAGGCAGAGTGCACTCCAAGGCTTTACACTGGAGGTAATAGAAGTTAATAGAAATAGTCCATGATTTTTCTGATTGCTGTCACAGCAACACTCAAAGATCAACAGAGATCAATGCTCTAGTGCTGTGTTCTGATCGAACACCAGAAGCTTGCAGATAGCCCATATTGAAAAGTATGAGGTGTGAAAAAATGAAGCAGCAAATTGTAGGGGCAGTGAGTGGGTAGTGATGGCTGGCCAGAGTTATGGCAGGTCCAGGACTGCAAGGAAAGCAGCAACAGAGGAGAATTAATCAAGTCCTGTGCTGTTAGCAGGAGATAAGGACAATGAAAACACAAAATAAGCAAATAAAAGGCTCATCGATAGAGACAGAGAAGGAAAATAAATAAATAGAAGCTTCCAAGCAAAGTGTACAGCAAGGATGGAAGGAATGCCCAGTAAACAGAGGAAGATATTGTCAGAACAAAAATTGGAGATGCTCTGTGGGACTGTTTCTTATTTTCCTTCAACACAGATGAGAACCTGTCAACAGAAATGATAAGGCAAGAGAGCAAGTCTGTATTGAAAGACTGTAGTACCCTGTAAGGAGCTACCCCTGGGAAAAGGATATAGAAATGGAAAGCTTTGGTGATCTGGATCAGGAAATGACTAAAGCAATTCAATACTGTTAGAAGAAAAGTTTCTCTTTGCTTGTGGCTCAGTTTTGGGAAATTCCCTTTTGTCTTCCATCTTTGTGTTCTTCTCTCCCCTGAGTAACCAAATGCCAAATGAATTACTTCACTGCCAGCACCTTCATTTAGAAGTGAACAGTTCAGGTACAGACTGGTAAGAGAACAGTTATGGGCAAGTGAAAAGCGCATTACCATTTGTGAGAGAAGTTACCTGTAACTGGCAAACTGATCACCCAAATAGCCTTCAAACAGGTGGATTTTCCAAATAACTTTCTAGTCTTTCCAGGCATGAATGAAAAGAGCCCACACAATAATACCGTGCCTCAGCCCTGGAGCTCCTGAGCTGTGTTACCAGAGTATTCTGACATAGGAGTTTGATGCTAATGCTTAAGAAGAAAAGAAACCCAAACAAATGAGGTCTGAAGCATGGGAGACTGTTCTTATTTACCCAACGTACTGCATAAAGGAGCAGTTTATTGTCAGGAACACCAACAGTCACCATCTGTCAGACCATTTAACAAGCTCAGTGAGCTGGCTTTGCTTGTCCAGAGGTGTTCCATTGATCAGAAGAACATTTCTTTAACTATCTGCAGTTCCACAAAGTAAAATCATAAAGATAAAAGCTTTGCACTGACCATATTTATTTTGACAACAGCTCTGAAAAATGGCTGCTGAGAATGCACCACCTGGTACTGCTGTTCTGAAGATGAGCCTAGACTTCCTTTCTGGACCATGCTCTGAAGTATCCCAAAGCTGTGTGTTCCCTGTTTGACTTAACCACAACTCCATTTGGCCTCTGAACATGGTTTCCTCTGAATAGCAGCTACAGAGCAGAAAGCAGGACTGCATTTGTCCATGCTGTGTGCTGCTGTGCCATCCAGAGATTAGTAAACTACGTATCCCACACCAGAACTGGGAAGTCCTTCCAAATCCATAACATCCATAACCTAAGGAAACCCAAAGGGTTGCATTTTTCAGTGAAAATCATGACCTCTTCGGTGGTGCCTTTCAAAAGAAACAAGCCAGATGTCTGCATGGCTGGTGCTTGCTTTCTCCTTTTTTCACAGATACCTCAAATAATCGATTGTGCCCTGGATCAGTTCCAGAAGTGTCAAAAGATTGGAAAGCCAAGGATACTGATGGTGATGTAGAATTCTGACAGGAAACACTGTCCACGCTTCCAAAAGGTCACCACTACACAGTGCTTGCCTCATTTTTATCTCTCATCTCAGTTGTGACAGAGATTAACTCATTTTGCTCCTCTAGTCTGACACTCAACCAGCGCTGACTTGTGCTATGGATGCCTAGACTCCTATCCAGCTACTAAAGGGGCCACAGCTGCTTGTTTCCTGCTTCAGAACAATCTCAGCTGCATTACTTGAATGAAGCAATACTAACTGGGAAGGAAAAAAAAAAAAATAAAGGAAGAAAAAAGCCAAATTTGGTACCAGGAAGCAGGATCTGGATTGACAATTCTGATAGACAAGCAAAGCCTACAGTTATTACTGTTTAATTGCCATGGCAACTGAATATGGCCTTTTTGCTGAAATAATGTCACAGTAACACCTTACTCATTGTGAAAAATAGTAATCAGTCAAACCTAGATTGCTATCGGGGCTGCACTCAAGTGAAAACTGTAGATGTGGAAAAGAAAGGTTAATAAAATACACAGAAGAGAAAACAAGGTTAGAGGTGATGTTTTGCCTGTGAGGTGCTTTTCAGGATGCAGAAGGAAAAGATTAGCTGCAGAGACAAGATGAACATTAGCTCCCTGCTTTCTCCTGTCTACCAATAACCTTGCAAGAGTTTGTCCAAGGCACACGAAAGTCCCTGCAGCCATAAGGCCACCTTCAACCTTGTTATCTGTCTCAGTTTTCAACAGATATTGCTATCAATTCTTTTCTCTTGCAATCTTTTGAAACAGCCACAAATTATAATTGCTTTGCAGCCTTATTAGAAATTTGGATCTCTCAGTAATCTGACTTTTTTTTTTTTATGTGCTGCTTTGTGAGTTACTGGGAAAGCAGAAAGTTTGTGAACTCTCAGCTGTGGTGCTGACATTGCTCTTCTTAGCACTTTGGTCTGCAACTATAGAAATGAATGTTTTTATCTGGGGAGAGAGTAAGCTTGGACTGGATCTTAGGAAGAGGTGAGGCAGTAAGAGGGTGGTGAGACTCTGGAATAGGCTGCCCAGGGGGGGTTGTGGCTGTCTCCTCCCTTGGGGGTGTTGAAGGCCAGGTTGGATGAGGTCTTGAGCTCTTGGCTTACCAAAGCAAATCAGGATGTTTTGTTCTACAAGATGGTAGGAGATTGATATATCATTGTAGAAAACAATTTCACTTCCATCCAGACCATCTCACTAATTTTTCACTAGGATGCCCGGGGAGGTTGTAGCTGCCTCCTCCCTGGGGTTGTTCAATGCCAGGTTGGATGAGGTCTCGTGCAGCCGAGTCTAGTTGAGAGGTGTCCCTGCTCACAGTGGGGAGGTTGGAGCAGATGATCTCTAAGGTCCCAATCTAAGCCATTCTATGTGTCTATGATTCTATGTCCATGAAGAAACTGTACTCATTCATTTTGACCTATTTTCTTCTATTATGCCATTGTTCTATCAAAACACAGACTAATCAAATGCACCATGAGAAAAATAAAATGCTCCATCATCCCCACTCACTTCTTACTACTCTTTGCTACGTATCTCCTTATATTACCTTTTAATATTTTATAAGCTTTAAAATAGCTGAATCTGAAGAAGTTAATTTATACCTACTGAGAATCATAGAGGAGCAAAGAATGACTGCAAAGCTCAAAGCCAGCGTGCTTTAATGTACAGGAGAAGTAATAACTGCTAAAACTGACTAACAAAAGACCAATCACTTACACTTCTGCCTGTTTGGCAAATTTTCTCTGATTGATTCCAGTTAAACTCCTTGGGAAAAGGCACACACTTTGATCATCTGGGGTGGTGTGTGTGTAAATGTTTTACAAATGCATCAAGGAGGTCATTCAGCCCACTTGCCTTTTTGAATTTCTAACCTCTGGATTTTTTTTTTTCTCACCAAGGAGTTTAAATTAGAATCTTGACATTTTGCTCAATACAAAGGGAATGACTGCCTATGAGAACTGACTTGCCATCTGCTGACAGCAATGTGAGTAGAAGATATGTACAGATCCTTATGTTCATAGCCATGCCCCATTTAATTTTTTAAAATAATGTTATATTTCCTCTTAAACGGTTTTTTTCTTCGTGAAGTATTCATTCTTTACAGTCCAATGAACATCTTCAGTCCAGACATGCTCTAAAGGAGATTAAGAACTTGATTTGCTCTAATTCATTATGCAATTCTGATCAGTGGTTTGCAAGATGAAAAAGACTGAAATAGACACACTGAGTGTCTTTGGAAAACAATTTATGAAGTGCAGTACCACTCAAAGCCCAGGCCGGTTCTGTATGATATTAATTTTGTTTTCTTTTCCAATCTGTTAAGTCAGTCTCTCTCATCCTCTTTCTCTTCCCCTTTGGAGAAGCAGCTAGTGGCCAACCCTTGACATGGATGTTCAGGGTGCCCTGTTTTCTATATCCTAGAATTTGTACCTTAATCAATGAGATTACAAAAAAGAGCAAATACTGCAAGGTTTCTTCTTCCACTCCCCACCTGACTTTCTCAATTTAGTTTTTTTTTCAATAGACTTTCTCTATTTTTTTTTAAATGAACAAAAGTAATACATTATTGTCACATAATAAAAGAGCTAAAGATGATTTATTTAGGTTCACAGAACTGGCCACAGCCACTCTTGCAAATAGAAATTAAAGTTTCTAATGTTTCCTTAAAAAAATTCTTATTAAGGCAGTCAGCTGCAGGCACTGGTCAGAGTATTTAGTTTAACACCATTATCTCAGAATGGTTCTGTTCCTTCAGGGCTACCTTTTGTTAAATGGTTTTTGCCTGGCCTGTCCATCTCTGACTGGGATATGATTTTATGGGAAGTAACCCTAAGGAAATAAGGCAAATCAAATGCTCCTGTAATTTTAATGCCAAACCTATATCTACTCTGGAACCTTTCTTATAATATATGACTTTTGCTAAAAGTTTCAGAGGAAGAAATTGATTAGGGATTATTTAAAAATTCCTGCCCTGCTTATTTAAAATCCTGCTGTTAGGATTGCTAAAAGAATGAACATTTTCTGGTTCACATCAGGAGACCTGAAACTAATGAGAAATTGGCTATTTGGCTGTCTTGAAATGTGGCTTTCAAAACTGAATTATTATCCCCGCTCTTCAAGTGTCACTTGAAACACCCATTGTTAAAGAGCATTGGTGGAGTTTCAACACCTTGCTCTCATTGAAGTAACACAGAATTATTTATTTTTTGATAGCTAAAGGCAAACACAGATCAAATAATTATTTATTAAAACTCATCTAGCTGTCAGTAGTTTGTTTTGAGGCTTGTAAATGCAGATTCCATATGTATCCAGCTTTCAAAGACCACTGCCATCAGAACAAAAGTACACTGTATGCTG
>VWYK01131971.1:0-10347 GCA_013399775.1 Semnornis frantzii | reverse complement strand
TTTTAAATGTTTAATATTCCTTCTCTCTTGAAGGGTATTTTACATTTGGATAAAAGGAGCCATAAATCTCCTCTGGCAAATGAAGCTTTGCTCTACCACTCTCACACACCCTCTCTCCCTTTTTTATTGAGATCTCACCTGGAAAAGAAAAAAAAAAAAAGAAAAAAGAAAAAAAAAACCCAACAAAAAAACAGAGGAAGAAAAGTTGATGAATCATAGCAGCTGTGGAGCAGCCCAGATAAGGCATGATTTGCATTTTCATGTGATAATTCACCTCTCTTGATGCTTTCAAATTACCTTTAGAACCACATTAATTCTCTCACCACAAACTCCAGCATGGGGAGAGAGTAACCATGAGAGTGGCAATTCAAGTGACAGCTTGTTTGACTTTTCTGGGCCTCGAATGACATTTAGCATACAATGTCCAAGATTTGAGAGGTCATTTTGGTGGCTTTGTCATACATCCTATGTCCATTGCAGAATAGCTTCCTCCTCTATTCTGTCCTGATGAAGCCACAGGTGGAATACTGTGCTCAGTTCTGGGTTCCACAGTTCAAGAGATACAAGGAACCCTACTGGATAGAGTCCAGTGCAAGGCTACAAAGATGCTCCAGGAGACTGGAGCATCTATCTGAAGAAGAAAAGCTAAGAGGCCTGGGGCTGTTTAGCCTGATTAAGAGAAGACTGAGAGGAGATCTTCTCATTGTTTATCTGTATCTAAAGGATGTCAAAAAGACAGGACCAGACTCTTTTCGGTGGCACCCAGTGACAGTGCAAGGGGCAACAGGCACAAACTGGAACCCAGGAAGTTCCACCTAAACATCAGGAAAACCCTTCTTTCCTTTGAGGCTGCCCAGAGAAGTTGTGGAGATTTCAGTCTCGTCTGGACATGATCCTGTGCAACTTGTTGCTAGTGAGCCTGCTTTAGTAAGCATCAGACTGGATGATCTCCAGGGGTCTCTCCCAACCCACACCATGCTGAGATTCTGTGTTGTAAAGCCTAGGGTCTGAAATGGGCCAATTTTCTCAGCCTGGTCCAGACTAAGTTCTGGGACATTGTCTTTTCTTGTGGTGTACCATGTGGGATTCATGTGCTAGAAGAGAACTGTTGCCTTGAAGAGCTGAGTCATCACAGTCAACAAATTCTGAAGGAAAATCAGTGGTTACTGGAATGTGAGCATGTACTTCAATGTTTCTAAACACCAGTTACAAAGGAGAGCATGGAATTGCTGCAGGAGTGACTTGGTTAAATAGCTCTGCACTATTTAATCCTCTGTGTGAAAGAAACATGAGTGGTCTGAAGAGAGTGCTGCCTCTGCCATGGTCTCAGCTGGAGGTTGTCATCACCTCTTATGTATTCTAGCTGCACACCCTGCATCGAGCTGCTCATGAGCTTGCTCCCTGATGTGTTACCTCCAAAGCAAGCCAGTTTGCTTTAAACAATTTCAAAAGTGTATTTCTACTAATCCAGCTCATATCAAGTGGAAGTTAGGAAGCAGTTGCTGGAGCACTTCAGCTGATTGACAGGAGGAGGAAGCATGAGGAAGGTGATAAACAGTTGCAGGTGCAACTGGGAGCAATAACCACTTCAAGAAACACAGCTGGTGCTAGAAGTGTATCCTGAGGTTTGGTCTCCATTCAGTGTTCTACAGCTGTAATAACAAGGGTAAAATCAGCCAGGCTTCAACTTGACAAGGATTTGCTGGTATTGGTAGTGGTGGTGGATGAAGTAGAAGTTGTCTGAAAGTAGGTTCTGGCTATAGATTTCAGCCCATTTTATCCAAGTTCTGCAGCAACAATACTGCTTCAGTCTGAAAGGAGTCATTGGCGGGGGGGGGGGGGGAATAAAAATCTTATTGCAGAGTCTTTAAGCAATTTGCATATCTGTATGCCTTGGATAGGAGATTTATGAAGTCAAAATATCCTGATTCTGACCATTACAGGACACAGCCAAAAATGTTCACTGGTATTTAGTTTGGCTATTAAGAACAATTTCTTCCCTGAAAGGGTTGTTGAGACCTGGAACAGGCTTCCCAGGGAAGTGTTGGAGTCACCAATCCTAGAGGTATTTAAAAGCCTTGTAGATGTGGTGCTAAGGGACATGGTTTGGTGGTAGATTTGGCAGTGTTGGGTTAATGGTTGGACTCGATGGTCTTCAAGGTCTCTTCCAACCAAAATGATTCTATGATTTCCCCCCTCACTCTAATAATTTACTGTGGATGCTCCAGAGAAGAGGCTACATGAAGTGACTAACTACAATGAGATAGTCCTTAAAGCAGTCTTGACTCTCATTAAAACCATCCCCACCATGGTCAGCTTTCTTCTTGAATAATACATTGCCCATATGGTCTTACTGATGATTATACAAGCTGGCCAACCTCCTCTGTTTTATGTGCTTATCATTCACAGGGCTATTGATTAAATGCCTTCTCTATTTCCCTTCAAAGCTGAAGGCACATCTCTGCGTGGTCTGTAACAAGGTAGGATCAAACTCTAGCATAACATTTCCTAAAATGCCTTGTCCATGAAATGCAATTCTGTGTGCTGGGGGAATAGGAGACTTCCCATCAGCTTTCATGATAGATAAGCGAAGGTAACACTGGATTCTGACCCCTCTTTTGTATCAGGAGAAAAATGCTAGTGGTATCTGAGACTTCTGCTCATAAGAGATGCTGGGCATAGAGATATGAGAAACAGCTTTGGAAATGGAATAGATGTTACCTTATTTCAGCATTAGTACCAATCAAAGATTTTAAAGAAAAATGCTTCTCTTCCAGAGCAACTTCATCTGACATTGATGTGAGAACTCTCTGTGCTGACTCTAATGATGTGTTAGGGCAAAAAGTATCACAGGTCATTTGTAGCCTGAATTATTACATGGTTCAATGAAGGAAAAAAAAAATTAGAGCAAATTGCTGAGGCACCTTCTAGGCTGGTGATTTGAGTGTGAAAAGTAGCCATCCTGGGGTAGGGAGGGTGGACAAGAAGAACTCAGTGTCCTGTGCCTAGTGTCACAAGAATAACAGTAGATACAGACCCCGAGGGCATCTCTCTGCTGGCATTTGCAGCCCAACTAATGTGATTTTTGCCAGTGGTCATAAAGGGCCACAGACTGGGCACTGACTTGACACCACAAGGGCTCAAGATGGCTTTGGGCTTGCTATGCCCTGAGCTGAGTGCCACTGTGATCGAAAGAGTCCTCAGGACAAGGACTCATGCCCAACCTGCTGAACTCAGTGCCAGGGACACCCTGCATGGGTACTGAGCAGCTCTGTCAGTGGTACTGGGGATTAAGGAGGAGGGAACACCTGGTGAAGAGTGTGGGGCTGAAGACACTCCTGCAAGAACCCAAGAGTGAAGAGGAAGAAACTCCAACATGCACCTCGCACTCCTGACAGAGAAGAGCTTGGGATAGTGATAGCTGATGGACCCATGAAGAGAAAAGCCTGTTTGCTGGCAGGACTTGTGACCTCATGGGAGACCCATGCTGGAGCAGTGCATTCCTGGATGGCTGACCTCTAGGAAGGGACCTATGCTGGACCAGGTACTGAAGAACTACAGCCCATAGGTCAGATTAACACTGCAGAAGTTCACAGAGGGCTGTCTCCCATGGGAGAGACCCCATGCTGGAGCAGGGAAATGAGTGAGGAGTTCTCTCGCTGAGGAGAAAGGAGAGGGAGACACAATATGTGATGAACTGAGCATAAACCCCATTCCTATCTCCCTGAACAACTAAGACAGATGAGCTGGAGAATATCAGGAGTGAAGCTGAGCCTGGTAAGAAGAGAGAGGCAGGCAGGAAGTGTTTTTAGGATTTGGTTTTGTTTCTCGTTATCATAAAATCATAGAAGATTTTGGATGGAAAAAACCTTTAAGATCATCAAATCAAACCACCAACCCCACACTGCCGAGTTCCCTATTAAAACATATCCCTCAGCACCTCACCTACACAACTTTTAAACCCCTCCATGGATGGAGATTCCACCAGTTCTCTGTTCCAGGAGGGCTTCGCAGCCCCTTACAATCCTGTTCTGATTTCATTGGTGACAAATTAAATTGATTTTTTTTTTTCCTTCATCAAGCATGTTTTGTCTGTGACCATAATTGGTAACTGAGTTTTCCTTGTCCTTGTCTTGACCCATGAGGTTTTTTTATTCTATTTTCTCCTCTCTATCCTGCTAGGGGGAGTAGTGAGTGATTTGCTGTCCGGTGGTGGGTTTCTGTCTGGGGTTAAACCAAGACATTGCATAATTTAGTTTAGACTGCTAAAACACTTCTTGGCCTAGAAATAATTTTTTAGCTCTTTGGACTTGATGATGTTAGAGGACTTTTCCAACCTTAGTGCTGCCATGATTCTAATGGTCTTCTCCTTGCCCCATACTGTGATTTTGAGTGTTACTAAGTCCTTTTACCACTACTAAAGAGAAATGTGCCTTGCTGGTGTGTAGTGCATCTCATCTTGAGAGAGACATCTTAAAACAGGGCAGACAAATCTCATCCTGGAAGTACTGTACCCCTCTCTCTCCCCTGATTATACAGAGCATCAACTGCTTCACAGGGTGATATTTGCACTCAGATGGGAGAGGTTAGGTGAGATAAATCCCTAGCTGGGTGAATGAATTTTCAATTCGAGTTCAGGAGAGATGTGAGGAACACCCTGGGGAGCCTTCCTGATGGAAGTGTCATTAAATGCAGCATGTTGGAGTGCAGATAGTCTCAATACCTCACTGTCCTCTTGACCTTAAGTATCATTGAAAATATCTATGTCCATCTTAGGAACCTCTGCTGGTGGCCTGAAAATGGCCACCCATTTTTCCAGTAAAGGGGAAGTTCAGCTGATGGCAAGCAGAGTCTTTGCTACAATGCCATAGAAGTGCATGTAACCTGTTACTAAGAGAGAAGCCACTTTTGGTTGATTTTTTTTTTTTTTTTTGTTTTCGTTTTTTTTTTTTATTAAATTTTCTCTTAGAGGATGTCTGTGGCTTCAGACCAGATGGTGGTGTGTTATTTTTGACTCCATTCCTGTGCTGTCATATCACATTGGGCAAACTCTGCGCTTGGCTCCACTTCAAGAACTTTCTCCCGGTCAGTGGAGACAGAGAGGCCATGCATATGATCACAGAATGGTGGAATGATTTGAGTTGGAAAAGACCTTCAAAAGTCATCTAGTCCAACCCTACTGCAGTGATCAGGGACAGTTTTCACTCAATCAGATTCTTCAGACCACTACTCAAAGTAATCTTGAATGTCTTCAAGAATGGGGCTCCTATCACCTCTCTGGACATCTTTAGAGAGTAAAAAAAGGTATCCAGATTAAGAGATAATAGTAAGGATGGGGATATATCATATTCTGAGTATTGCAGAGAAGGCTAAGCCTCTTCCTCAGTGAGTGCAGCAGCTAAATGTTGAGTTTGATTACAACTAAGTTATGAGACATGCTGCTCCAGTGTACCAAAATGATCATGAATTTAGGTCTTGAAGGAGAGCTGGACTGTGAATGAGAAGAATGGGAATTTCTTTAGGTTGGACAAGCATAAGGGGTAGAATCCTTCATTGCTCTCTCTGGGGATGATGGAGGTATTTTTCGGTTGGCAAGTCTTCAGCCTTGAGACTTTTTTGTGCTGTCTTTGAAAGCACCTGGAGGGTGTAGCTACCAGAAGTAGGCAGCATGTCAGTATCAACCACTCAGTGAAGTTCTTACCTTGGCAAATTTTACATCCCTGAAATACTCCTGCTGTATGCTATTTTAAAGGGTGAGTAGGAAAAGGAAAGACATACACAAATCGGTTCTGCGGAAAGAAATCCAGCAGAATTAGCAGAAGGGGAAAAGGGAGTTACCATGACAACTATCTTCACCACCACCACCAGCACCACTAACTGCAGTGTGTGAAAATGCAGAGAAAGTAGTTTGGGATATGTCTGGGGGAGAGGAGGTCTGACTAGTAAAAAAGACCATAAGAGCTACCGGAGTAGTCTGCACAGCCACCTCTGAGCAGCTCTTGGGAGGCAAGGTGAGCTGGAGAAGGTGGACTTGGTTCTGGAGAGGTTATGTGTCTGTGGGGCTCAGGAGAGCAGTGAAGAGGTCTGCATGTGGCTATGTTGGTCTGGCCTGGAGGGTGTGAAGATCTTCCCAAGCAGTGCTCCTAACTGTGCATCACCCTGCCTGCTATGGATGCTCATCCTCTCTTTCTCATCCCAGAGTGTCTCAGCATTCACTGAGGTTTACATCTTGATTCGGTTTTGAGGCCCTCACTACAAGAAGAACATTGACATGTTGGAACAGGTCCAGAGAAGGGCAACGAAGCTAGTGAAGGGTCTGTAGAACAAGTCTTACAAGGAGAGGCTGGGAGAACTTGGGCTGTTTAGCCTGGAGAAAAAGAGGCTGAGGGGAGACCTTCTTGGTCTCTACAACTACCTGAAAGGAGGTCATAGCTAGATGGGGGTTGGTCTCTTCTCCCAGGTAAGTAGCAACAGGATAAGAGGAAATGGCCTCACACTGTGCCAGGGTAAGTTTAGATTGAGTATCAGGAAAAGCTTCTTTATTGAAAGTGTGGTCAGACATTGGAACATGCTGCCCAAGGAAGTGGTGGAGTCACTATACCTGGAGGTGTTCAAAAGCCAAGTAGGTGTGGCACTTTGGAGCACGGTTTAGTGGGCATGGTGGTGTAGGTTGATAGCTGTACTTGATCTTAGAGATCTTTTCCAACCCTAACAGTACTGTGATTCTATGAGTCTGTGATTCTATGCTTCTACCAGTCTATGGTTCATCCTGCACCCAGCACTGTGATCCCAATTAGATGCATTTAGCACTAAAAATGCCCCAACTGCCACCATGGCCAGTCGGCCATTCACTGATCACACCGCGAGGGTCTGAGGCTGAACTCCTGCCTTCTCTCTGAGGCAACTGCATAGCCTGAGTCTCTTGATAAGCATTATCCAAAGGGATTTCAATCACCATAATTCCCAGGGGTTAATAAATATACAGCAATACCTGTGGGGCTGAAGTAAATCATTCTGTGTGTATTGTTTGGATGTCATTGTTTTACTGCCATATAAACACATATATTAGGGGAGGGTAGAGCCAGCAGCTGTAAGTAATACACAAAGGTTTGCATAAAAATGAATTATGCAAATATGATCTCTCTTTTCTTGTGAGTGCAATAATAAAAATGTAAAATAAATCTTAATAACATGTCTCTGACTTCAAATGCTAAAGGGTAAAAGGGGAAGGGGGGAGGGTCAGGGCTGTTGTTTATTATTGAATTCACTGCTGAATCCAACATGCCTAATGTTCCTGGAGAAATTGAAACATCTAATGTCAAATAAGATCTCCATGGTCTAATTCTTCATTCAGAGCCCTGGGGATAATGTATCTGACGTGACAATCCAATAAGCTTTCACATCTTCATCCATTTGTTTTCAGGGAGCCCTCACACCTCTGCTTAAAAAGTAAAGAAATATCTTTTAAAAGTCATTATTTCTTATACAGTAATAAATTCTTGCTGGAGCAACAGGTGTAATTTAAAAAAAGGGGAGGGATAGATAAAAGGAGAGAGACCAGATGATTGATTGTCTACAGCTTTAATATACAGGATGCAGGCTATCATCTATCTATCTACATATCTGTCTGTCTGTCCATCTACCTATCCATCTTTATTATTGTGGTGACTTCTATTCCATCTTGAATGGATGTTGTAGAACAACATCCTTGCTGGTGAAATTTCACTTTATAGCTCACTACCCTTCTTCAGCTCTGAGGTTTTGCAGGGAGGCCAGAGACTAAATCAAAAGATAGATGAGGCAGGCCAACATCTTCTGTTGTGGACAGTACAATCCCACCATGGACTCATCAAGAGATGGTTGTCCCCTTTCTCTCTACACATTGCTCAATTAGCTAGGGGAGTAGTGGGTTCACCCCTTGGATGGAACTATCAAGAAGAGGAAGGGGAAGAGCAACCTGCCATGGGGTAAGAGGAAGGCATCATTTGAACCAGGATGATCTGAGCCAAATATCATAGAATTGTTTAGGTTGGAAAAGACCTTTAGTATCATTGAATCCAATCATTAGCCCAGCACTGCCATGTTACCACTAAACCATGCTCCTCAGTGCCACTTTCACACATCCATTGAGTATCTCCAGGAATGGTGACTCTACCACTTCCCTGGGAAGCCTCTTCCAGGGCTTGACAACCCTTTTGGGAAAGATGTTTTTCCTAAAAGCCAACATAGATGTCCCCTAATGCAACTTGAGATAATTGCATTAATTTTTCTGTTGGAAAATTACCGACAGAGGTAATTTTTCCGTCTCCTATTACCTGGGAGAGGAGATCAGTCTCCACCTCACTACAACCTCCTTTCAGGGAGCTATAGGGAGCAAGAAGGTCTCCACTTAGCCTCCTTTTCTCCAGGTTAAAGAGTTGCAGTTTCCTCAGCTCACATGTGCTTTAGCTTTTTTGCCCTTCTCAGGACCTGCTCCAGCACCTCAATGCCCTTCTTGAAATGAGAGCCCCCAAACTGAACCCAGTATCCAAGATGTGACCTCACCAGTGCTGAATGCAAGGGGACCATTACTTCTCTGGTCCTGCTGGCCACAATATTGCTGATACAGCTCAGGATTCTATTGGCCTTCTTGGCCATTGTGCACATACTGGCTCATCTTCAGCAGACAATTGACCAACATCTCCAGGTCCTTTTCTGCCAGGCAGATTTCCAGCCCCTCTTCCCCAAACCTGGAGTATTGCATGTTTTTTTTGTAACCCAAGTGGAGGACTTGGAACTTGAGCTTGCTGAATTTCATACAACTGGCCTTGGTCCATCCAGCTTGTTCAGATCTCTCTGTAGAGTTTTCTTACCCTTGAGCAGATCAGCACTTCCACCCAACTTGATTCTGTCTGCAAACTTAATGAGAGTGTATTTGATAGCTACCAACACTTTGGTATTAAGGAGTATACAGCAGGGTCTGGAGGAATGGGTCTGCACCAGGCTCTGAGGCAGGGGATATACGGCAGGCTCTGATGCAGGCTTTGCTACAGGGTAGTGGGAAGCAGGATGCTGGTGTAGAGACATCTGGGAACAATAGTCTAGGATCATCCCAGGGATCTGTCAGACATCTTTGAACCTTCCCAGCTAGGCTTTAGGTGCAGACCATACAGGCAAAAATGGTTTTGAGAAACTTGCAAAAAGTCCTTTATTCTTTGATGAGGAATTGTGCCATGTTTGGTGAGAGCAGCATCACAGGGCACCCCTGGCAGTCTGCAGCCCCAGATGGGTATGCATGGTAATGACTGGTAAAAGCAGCAGAGATCTGAACGAGACCTGAGTGTCCCTTAGGGCTGGCATTTGGTGTTGTCCCGTGGAGCTGAAATCCTCCCCCTTACTCATCTATTTTCCTGCCACGAATTTTTCCCACTTTTGTTGCTGCAATTTGCATTATCTGCCAGGTAGGAGTCAGACTGCAGGGTTCTGTGATGGCTTTATCTGCTTTTCCTGCTAATGGCGAGGTGGGGAAATTAGAGGACCTCTCATCTGTCATTATGCTTTAAGGCTTAAGAATATTCTCTGCTATCAGAACCGCCCCACATTAGCACATACACACCAAGGTAAACAGCAGTTGCTAGTTGCCTTTGGCCAACATGCAGATCAGTCTGTTCTTTGGCACATTAACAAAGTGTTAATTGTTCTTTTCAGACACATTTTTCCTGCCAAATGCAGGAGCGATCTTGACACTGCCTTCCATCCTAGACTTTGGGGCTTAGGTCAGACTCTAAAACTAGCACTGGGCTTTCATTTTGAAACCCAAAGCTCTTCAGAGCTCCAGGCTGCAGAGATGTTGTAGCAAGCTTTGAAACAAAGGTGAAGTTTCCTGAGAAGCTTATTAAAAAATGAAGAAGTTGAGAATGAACCCGTGGCCTCTGGTCTGGACAAGATCTATCCCAGGATTTCAAAGAGAAGTTTTGGACAAGGTTTTTATAAACCTAGATAGCATGAAAAAATATTTTCAGAAGACCTCATTTGCTGAAAGGGTGGGGGAAAATTCCAAGCTTCCTGAGGAGTTTTAAGGCTCAGTCCAGGGAAAATTTATGTTCACAATCCAGGGTGACATTATGGTTTCATGTTCAAAGCAGCCCAAGGTTTA
Source organism: Semnornis frantzii (assembly GCA_013399775.1). NCBI lineage: Eukaryota > Metazoa > Chordata > Aves > Piciformes > Ramphastidae > Semnornis > Semnornis frantzii. The sequence goes on along the minus strand of VWYK01131971.1, from coordinate 212 downwards.
TGTGGAAATCAAGATTTCTTTCTCAAGCCTTGGACAGGGTTTCAAACAAGCCCTGAGTATTTCATGTTCTGCATAACACACCGAGTTCATGACCATTCATGTTTAGAGATGGGTCCTCTATCTTGCAGAAGAGTAAATAAGGAAACTATTACTGTGCAACTTTCCCAAACAAAACTTGGTATCTGCCCCTGTGGTGGTAGCTGGGCAGTGAG
>VWYK01131640.1:0-29914 GCA_013399775.1 Semnornis frantzii | reverse complement strand
GGACACCTCCCACTAGCACAGGTCACTCAAGGCCTCCTCCAACCTGGCCTTGAACACCTGCAGGGAGGTTGTGGAGCCTCTGTGCTCCACAACCTCCCTGGGCAACCTGTGCCAGTGTCTCACCACCCTCACTGCAAACAACTTCCTCCTAACATCCACTTTCAATCTCCCCTCTGCCACTTCAAATCCATTGCCCCTTGTCCTGGCATTCCCAGACCTTGTCAATAGTCCCTCCCCAGCCTTCCTGGAGCTCCCTTCAGATCCTGCAAGGCCACTCCAAGCTCTCCTGGAAGCCTTCTCTTCTCCAGGCTGCACAGCCCCAACTCTCTCAGCCTGTCCTCACAGCAGAGCTGCTGCAGCCCTCTAAGCATCTTGGTGGCCTCCTCTGGACTGGCTCCAACACTTCCATGTCCTTCCTGTGCTGAGGGCTCCAGAACTGCACACAGGACTGTTGTGGGTCCCTCAAAGCTGGATCCAGCAGTGCAGGTAAGGTCTCAGCAGAGCAGAGCAGAGGGGCAAGATCCCCTCTCTCCACCTCTGACCACACTGCTGTGGATGCAGCCCCGGCTGCCATTTTTGGTATTTGCTCCTGAGCAGACCCAGTGCTGCTGACCTCCACCCCAGGCACACACACTGTCAGCAGCAGCAGAGGTGCCTGAGTTGCAGCCACCTGCAGCACTTGTGCCTTGCTTTTACCTATTCTCACGTCCAACCACCTCTGTGTGCATGTACACCAAAACTTCCTGCAGGGAAATTGGGGTTTGGGTTTGAAATAAGCAAATCAAACACATCTACTTTGGTTTCTCTGGCAACATTTCAAGGCAGTTTCAGCTGCACACTGCTATCTGAGCTGAAGATGAATGCTTCACAGCTATCACAGGAGCCTGCCACACAAAGAGCAGGGATCAGACGTATTTAGACTACAGAAGCCTTCACAGACAGGGACTCTCCCTTGTGTTTGCACACATCAAATATGAGGAGACGTATGGTGTCTCAACAACATTTAAATACAATAATGACTGTGATAATGCCTCTGGGACAGAATTTGCCTTCTGTTACACCAGGGAAAAGAGAATTCACAATTTCCAGTGAACTTGTGGTACACAACCAGACACCACTTTTACAGCTCCCACAGAAAAAAAAAAATCTCCAACCAAAATAACTCAACCAGCAAAAAAAAAACCAAAAACCAAAAACCCAAACAAACAAAGACAGACCTAATGGAGGTGATCCCCACTGAGAAGAAACTCTCTGAATTGCAGGAGAATCTATGCAAGCTCTTGGCTGCAGCAGGCCTGGAGCTCACATACAAAGTCCTGCATCATTTTCATAGCTACTGGAAGAACACACCCACAGAACCCAGGGCTTGCCCATCATCAGGCTGAGAGAGTTGGGGCTGTGCAGCCTGGAGAAGGCTTCAAGGAGACCTATAGTAGCCTTCCAGTATCTGAAGGGGGCTACAGGAAGGCTGGGGAAGGACTATTGACAAGGTCTTGACAAAGGGCAATAGGTTTGAACTGGCAGAGGGGAGATTGAAAGTGGATGTTAGGAGGAAGTTGTTTGCAGTGAGGTTGGTGAGGCACTGGCACAGGTTGCCCAGGGAGGTTGTGGTTGCTCCCTCCCTGGAGGTGTTCAAGGCCAGGTTGGAGGAGGCCTTGAGTGACCTGTGCTAGTGGGAGGTGTCCCTGCCTGTGGCAGGGGGTTGGAACTGGATGATCTTTGAGGTCCCTTCCAACCTTACCATTCTATGATTCTACAATTCTATCATCTGCCAGCCAAGCTGGAGTGACAAGCTGTGGCCATGCTCTGCAAGTCAAACCTGTCAGGCAGACACACAGTATCACACAGAATTGCAGTCCCACAGCAGCCTCAGCAGCAGAGGGAGCTCCAGACATATGCCAGGCAGTTACCATGGCACAGCTGACGGATGGCAATGCAGTAGGAGATGCCACCTTGGCATGGCTGTTTGTAGCACCATCCCCTTAGCAGAGGCAGATGGTCTCCAAGAACAGACACAGCAATGCTCAGGCAGGTCGTGGCTGCTGTTTCAAGGCAGATTTCTGAGGTAAGTTCTGAGGAGTGATTCATGGCAGCACCTTCACACTTGAGGTTTTGCAATGCCCTGTGTTCATGGGGCTGGTGTAACTCTGAGCAGGACCCTACCCACAGGTGCAGACCAAACCTCAGCTCAGACAGAAAACCTGGAGTGCAGATACTCTTTTGAGATGTCTGTGGTGTGCAGCAAGTCAGAAGGCAGTTACCACAGTTCACAAACTGCTGCAGCTTTGTAGACTTAGCAGCAACAGCAGCACAGGAAGCCTCCTCAGGATGTTAAAGAGGAGGTTAAATGCAAGAGTGGAAGTGCAGAATGCCCTCTGACATCTTTCCAGTTGCTTTCTTTTGTAGATTTTTCAAAGCAAGCATCCCTCACGATCAGAAATGTCTCTTGTATGCAGATGTCAGCACAAATTAAATCTCTGCATTCTCTGCCTGCCCCACTGCTAGTAAACAAATGAGGGCACTACAGCTGCTGCAGCAAAACTGTGTCAAGTGAGAAAGATGCTCATTAAACTTCATCATTGTCTCCTTTAATGATGTTTTTACTTAATAAAAATCCCCTGAGAACCTGCCAGGATATTAGGCAAAGTCTTTGGTTACGTATCAGGGGCCTAAGCTGTCACTAGCAGGCATGCAGTGCAGGAGCATTCCCAAGAGGAAAGTGTGAATCCAGCTCTCTTGTAACACATTCAGAGGGAATCAATAACTGCAGCCTGCCACATTATTGAGGCAGTTAGGAATGCAGGTGATCCTTCTGAATTAAACCACAAACTGCTAAGTGTTGCAATTTACAGCACAAGATCAGGCATGGAGCCTTCTAATTTGAAAGCACACAGCCCTGCTACCAAAATCTCTTATTTAACTCCCCCCAAACCATGGTTACAACTCATCAAGTTCAAAAGAACCACTTCCAAAGGCCACCTTCAGCACAACTGCCTTCAATGCTGCTCTCTCCTACAGCAAACCAGCTGAAGGCTGCACGCTGCTGGGGACGAAAGGAGGGAGCTGTGGGAGCTGAGGTGAAGCCTTTGACGCACACATGGGTTCTGGAGTTGAAGTGCTCTGAAAGAGGCTTTCAGGATGAGCCACATGAAATGCACTGCTCTCGAGTGGTGCCTGAAATAGACCTGCAGGGTGAGCGTGCAGAAGGCAAAGGACAGCACACGTCAGGATGGTCCTGGAGAGATGCCACCTCCAGGTGTGCTCTGTAACCTGGGAGACAGAGGGGAAGCATTCCAGTGCTGCTCACTGTGCCAAGAGCCCAGGTGGGTACTTAGTGCCCAGCTGCAGCTTCAAAGGGGGGTGTTGAGAGGAACCTCAAGGCAGTGGTCTCCATCCCCAGCCGCTGAAGCAGGAGAGGGGAGAAGCTGACTCTGGGGGGATGCCACTAGGGACCTGAAGCTGCAGAGAGGCACCTGCAAGACTGATGGGTGCTGCCTAGCCTGGCTGACACTCGTCAAGCACGTACTGCAAGCTGCCTTTTCCCTGGCAGTCTCTGCAGAGGTTATTGCTGCTTCTGGTATCCTCTGAGCACCTGAGCCTGGCCTGTTTCCCTGTGGAAGCTGCTAACGTGGCAGCTCCTCAAACCAGTTTCTCCCAGGGACAGGCACTGGGCTTTGTCTTGTGAGCAATGCAAGATGGTGGAAGGTGGTGGAAAATACTGGGGGTTAGAATTCCTTTGCAAGAATCATCTCATTTTGGTAGTTTGCCAATAATTTGAACCTCCTGAGGTTCAGCAAGAGCAAGCTGGACAGGAGCCAGCAATGGGTGCTAGCAGCTCAGAAGGGCTACATCCAAACAGCGTGGCCAGAGATGGAGAGGGGATCCTGCCCCTCTGCTCTGCTGAGACCTCACCTGCACTGCTGAGGCCACCTCTGGAGCCCAGGAAGGACATTGAGCTGCTGGAGCAGCTCCAGAGGAGGCCACAAAAATGCTCAAGGGGTTGGAGCACCTCTGCTATGAGGACAGGCTAAGGGAGCTGGGGGTGTGCAGCCTGGAGAAGAGAAGGCTCCAGGCAAACCTTAGAGAAGCCTTCCAGTGCCTAAAGGGGCTCCAAGCACGCTGCAGAGAGACTGTTTGCAAAGGGCTGCAGGGACAGGACGAGGGCAATGGCTGCAAACTAGAGCAGAGCAGATTGAGACTCGCTCTGAGGAACAAGTTCTGCAGCAGGAGGCTGCTGGAACACTGCAACAGGTTGCTCAGGGAAGTGGTTGAGGCTCCATGCCTGGAGATATTGCAGGTGAGGCTGGATGAGCTTTGGAAGTCCCTTCCAGCCCAACCCAAACCCTTCTACGATTCTCTGAGTTTATTTTTCTTGCCTGTGAGGTAAGTCAGATGGTTTACATGAAGAGAGACATCAGATGGGTACAGGCAGACCTGGTTCTCATGCACCCCTGGGGGCAACCTGGAGTTTCAGGATTTGTATTGAGGAAAACCAGATCAGAGTGACTCCTTTTATTCACCTAACTCTTTGTGCCTTGTTTGCAAGTGCTCTGAGAGCAGATGGCAGCAGTATTAGAGATGCTCATCAGCTGAAGCTCAGCTCTGGGCTCTCACCTCTTTGTGCACCAGCTGCCTCCTCATGCTCCGGGATGGGGCAGCACTGCCTGATGAGAGGGGCAGATGCTGCAAGAGCCTCTGGGCTACTGAACGTGCTGCACAGCTGCTCCAGCAGTTTTAGGTCTGTAACAGTTTGCCCTTCTCTACTGCCCACTCACTCTGGTGTGCCTAATACTTTAGCCTGCCTGCAATCCTCACAGTCCAGAGCCCAGCCCTAAGGCACTGCCAAGTGTAACAATCCAGGTTGTGCTTCCATCCCAGTCACCTGCCCAATAATCTTCACAATCCAAAGCTCCTGCAGAGTTTGCCCTGGCATCACCCTCCCTAATCCAGCCAAGTCCTGACTTTACCTTTCAAAGAGACCTTCTGCTTCACCTGAAATCCCTAATCCCCTCAAGTGCTTTTGGGAGTCTATCCCCCAGAGGTGAACTGAACTGATGGTCACCTCTCCCCACCTTGGTTTAGCTCCTTTTTCTCTCTAATTCCATGGGTCTGAATTAGCTCCAGAGCTGGGTATCCAATGTAGCCATCAGTGGAGATCTGCCTGAGGATGCCAGTGGTGCTGAGAGCTTTCTGGGTGCCTGCTGGGAGATGCTCAGCTGCTATACTTGGTTAAGAGTGGGCAGTGGGCAGCAAGATGCTATGCAGACACTCACAGGCAGGCATTTTTAAATGCCAGCTGAAAGCATCCAAAGCAGCCAGGCCCTCTCCATGCCCTCTCTGCATGCCCTCCCAGGCTGTTAGCTGCCTCACATCAGACTGCTGAGTCACACAGCCTAGTGCTGACTCACTGCAAATTCCTGCCCAGGGCCACTCCACAGCTCAGGAAGCAAAGCACTCTGCCAAGATGAGTATCTTGGAGCTCCCACACACCCTCCCATCCCCTGTGTCTCCTTCTGGCCACTTCCCCCTTCAGTTCCCCACAGGGCTCCCTGCTGCCAGACCCCTCAGCCCCAGCCTCTCCCTTTCCATCTGCTGTGCACAAAGATTTGACCCCTCCATTCCATGTTTCCCACTTTCTCTCCCTACAGGCTCCTGTCCCAGATGGACTCCGACCTGAGCTCAGGAGCTCCCTGAGGCACTCCTCACAACAGCAGCCCTGCTATGAGGACTCAGCAGCTCCGAGGCAGCAGCTGTAAAGGGGACACTGTCCAGCTGGACCTGTAAGGAGACCCCTGGGGACAGAGGTGCCTGTGGAGCTGAGGTCCTGATTTCCAAACACCTGCTCCCCCACGGGCTGGCAGCTGCTGGGGGCTTTTCATCCTGCCAGACACATCCACTCTTAAGCTGGGTAATTAATCCCTGCTCCTCTGAACTCACCACCTCGCATGTTGAGGAGAAGCACTTCTTTTTTCCAGAAAGGAATTCCAAGGAGGTGTTAGGCAGTTCTTTAATTAACATGCAGTAATAAAAGAAAGCCTTATCCTTGTATTCTCTGAGGCTAGCAGCCTTTTGAAGCAAGTACTTTGAATGTGAGCCTTGTTGGGGGAGCACAGCTGGGAGCTCACAGAAAGCTGGCCAAGAAAAACCCCAAAAAGGCCTTTTTGAAAGGAAAGTGTCCAGGGCAGGATTTGCAAGAGTGGCTAATGACTTTGCATATCCAACTTGAAAGACGTGACAAAACCCACTGCTCTTGGCAGAGAGGGTTTGGAAAGCTCATGGAACACCAGCACCTGCTTGCTGAAAGTCAGGCCTACCCAGCACCCAGGCAGCCCAGCACTGGTCTCAGGCAGGACACACAGGAGCTACTCCGTGCAGCTGTCACCAAGATGTAAAGGGAAGGACATGCTTAGCTCATTTCTTTAAAACCAGAGACAAACATGAATGAGATTTCATCTCTAGAACCTGTCATGCTGCTAAGACAAGCCCCAGATAGCCCAGTACACCTAGGCAGCAGCCTGAGACGACCAGGAGGAGAAGAGATTCCTTCTGCAACTCCAGTCCTGCCAGACTATGGCAGTGGTGAAGAACTTCTCACCTGGGACTGCACCTTCCAGCACACCTGGGAGGGGGGATTGGCCTGGAGAAACCTCACAGGTCAGAACATGAGGTCCCCATGGTTGAGAATTCCCACAAGTTCCAGCAGAGGATTTGTCTCCTCTCCTTTCCCCAGAGTGAATGCTGCATTCCCACTTATGTGTGGCCAGGAAAAAAAACAGTGCCAGCCACGGGCATCAGCTGACGCAGCCACCAGAGCCAGTGATGAAGCAAAAGGCTTCAAGAGCCACAGGACCTGCACAAGCAGGCTCCTTTTCTTTGGCAGAAGCCAGCACAGGTGGCTGCAGAGAAAAATGCACCAGCAAGAGGGAAACAGAGTCCTGAAGTGAGGAGAAGCCTGCTCTGCTTACCCAAGTCATCTGTATCACCACCAGCCTTGGCCTCCTGCACTGGTAGCTCCACAGGCAAGCAGTAGATGTGTCAGCAGTGTGCTCCACCACACCACGTTGCTGAGACCACCCTCAGAGCAATCTGCCTGCTTACCTCAGACAGGGGACAAGCATGGGGCACAGACCCCACTGGTGTGCTGCAGCTACCCTCCTGCAGCCAGCCCAGCACAGCCTGCTCCACTCTGGGGTTGTTTGAACAGTGCTGTCCACACAGAGTCCTTTGGGCTCATTTTCCTTTTGGAGTGCTACATGGGGAGGCTGCTGCGCAGATAAATCCCCTTACATAATCTTTATTATTGATTTACTACGTGCATTTTGCTATGCACCTAATTAACATTAAAAAAAAAAGAAGCAAACAGAGGGTAAAAATAGCTAAGTGCAAGGCAAGGAACTTTCTGTAAGCTGTTTCACGTCTGGCAGGTACATTTCTTCTCCAGTAATTAGACAAAGTGAACCAATAAAAGGTACAGAAGGGGCTCTGGGGAAGCACTGCTGTGCAGAGACTCTTTTTTCTCTTTGTTTTTCTGTTTTTAAGCAAAACTTTAGTGTTGGAGCTCATCTGAGCATGCTCTGTTGCACACTGAGGATGACCAATTTCAGTGGCAGCAGCCAGGGAACTGTGGCTCTCGGGAGGCAGAGTGTCTCCAGCTGCCCTCTCTGCTGGGCTGCCTCCCAAGCCTCTCCCAGGGTGTCTGCCTTTGCCGGCCCTGCCACCTGGAGCTCCTCAAAGCAGACACTGAACAGTGACACAGCAGGGAACTGAGCCCACCTAACCTAACACTGCCACTCCTGAGACCCTCAAGGGGGAAGGACTGAGCCCTGATCCCACAACTCACTTATGGGACCCAACACAGAAACCTCTTTCTGGAAGGCTGTGCAAATTCTGGGGACCAGCAAGAGCTGTGGGGATGTTTGGGGGAAGCCTTGGGACTGAGGGAACTACTTAAGGATTACACAGGATTTCTGAGACTTGTAGGGGAAGGACCAGGAGGGTGGAAGGGAGGGATCAAGGTGGGTGGGTGAGAAGTGCAGGAAAATGGAGAGGCTTGGCTGAGGAGCACTCCAAGTCCTTGTCCAAAGTCCCTCCCCAGCTCTCCTGCAGCTCCTTCAGGCACTGGGAGGCTGCTCTGCGGTGTCCCTGAAGCCTTCTCTTTTCCAGGCTGAGCAGCCCAAACTCTCAGCCTGTCCCCACAGGGGAGGTTCTGCAGCCCTCTGATTATCTTTGTGGCCTCCTCAGGGCCCTCTCCAGCAGCTCCAGGTCCTCGAGCTGGGTTCTCCAGAGCTGGAGGCAGTGCTGCTGAGCCAAGAGTGCAGGCAGGAGGCTGGGCAGCACGCTGCTCAGCTAAGCTCTCACCACAGGACCACTTCTGTCCTGTCCTCCCTGCTGTCTGGGTGCTCCCTGTCCTGCCAGCATGCAGGAGCCGCCAGCAGAGCCCCAGGTCACAGGAATGGCACTGGTGAAACACAGCTCTGGGCCCAGTGCCCAGCAAGCTGAGAGGCTGTGGGGTGGTAAGCATGGGTTTGGGGGCCTGATACTTGAAACATCAAGATTTGGGAGCCAGGTGCCAGAGAGATCCCTGACCAAGAGTTTTCCCTGAGCACTGCCCCCTGGCAGTGCAGTGGGGCTGGTGCTTGCCCTGTGTGTTTATGAGTGCCTCTGCCCTCCCCCATTCCCCTCCACTCGAGGCTGTCTCTGGGCACACAGAGTCCAAGCTGTGGGCAGCCTTGCTCCTGGCAGGGCACGGGAAGAGAGACCTGGAGCCAGTGCTGGAGCTCAAAGGCATGACCAAGAGAAAGGTGACAAAAAGGGGAAACTCATTTCACCAAATATGACTCTGTGGGTCAGAAAGAAGTGCTGCACGTGGCAGACACTCCATTGTCACCCAGACAAGTGAGCTGGCTTTGCCTGACTCATGCTGGACAGACTTTCCAGAAAGGCTGCTCTAGGGGAAACTCCTTGGGCTGATACCAGTCCTACACTCTGAGCCCTGCTCAAGGAGCATGCAAAGGAGCCAGGAGATTCAGAGCCAGTCTCGTGTTGAACGACAGAGTGCTGAAAGAGCTGAAGCAAACATTACCCATGCAAGGCCTTTCCAGCTAGAGACATCTGCTGTGGAAGCCTCAAGATGGTCACCCAGATGCCCTGGCATGAAGTGCCACCAAGCATTCACCCTCATCTCTTAGGCAACTCTGACCAAAGCCTGCCTCTAGGAGCAGCTGGCAAACAGCCCCTGCGTGTGAGGCAGACCCTGGGCGTCCTTCCATGGCTTTGGTTGCGGCAGCAGAGCCGTTCCAGAAGCTTTCCAGGAGGGACCTATCTCGTGTGGCACCGATAATCTTTATGGGAACACTGCAATGGAAGTGTCGCTTACTGTAATGAGCAGAGACCATAAGTTAGGCCCCCAGCTACCTTTCTATTATTTTTCATTATGATCTTTCTGGGTTTGCTATGCTTCAGGAGTACTCAGGGAATTACTGGGAACCAGGTTCACTCATTGGCTCTTCATTACTCAGACCACACTGAAACTGAGCAATCAGCAAAGTGAAGCAGCTCCTGAGATAAGACAAGACACTGCCCTTTTCTGGAGTATTCACCAGCCATTCCTTAGCTTGTCCTCCTTCCTACAGCTCTGCTCTGTGCCAGCACCTTGCCTTCAACTGGAGGTGGTTCTGAAATAACAGGAAAACCATGTAATGCTTTCTCATGCCACTAACACCTGGAGCAAAGGGTTGAACTTCCTAAGCTGAGTTAAGTTCCTAAGGGTTGAACTACCTGAAGGAAACAGTGAGGTACTCAAGGTTTCCTGACAGCAGCATTCTCCTGGCTTTGTGTGGGAGAGTGTTGAGTGAGCTGGGTGAGACGAGCACTCCCACTTAGAATCATAGAATGGTAAGGTTGGAAGGGACATCAAGGATCATCTAGTTCCAACCCCCTGCCATAGGCAGGGACATCTCCCACTAGTACAGGTCACTCAAGGCCTCCTCCAACCTGGCCTTGAACACCTCCAGGGAGGTTGTGGAGCACAGAAGCACAGAATGTGATCGAAGATCACATTGGGTGCTTCTGTGCTCCACAACCTCCTTGGGCAACACATGCCAGTGTCTCACCACCCTCACTGCAAACAACTTCCTCCTAACATCCACTTTCAATCTCCCCTCTGCCACTTCAAACCCATTGCCCCTTGTCCTGGCATTCCCAGACCTTATCAATAGTCCCTCCCCAGCCTTCCTGGAGACCCCTTCACATCCTGCAAGGCCACTCCAAGGTCTCCTGGAAGCCTTCTCTTCTCCAGGCTGCACAGCCCCNAGAGGGGAAGGCAGCCTACTATTATTGGATTGGTTTCTGTTAGCTGTATTTTGAGTTCCCTGGGAAGTTTAAGCTCTAATCAATACATTAGGGTTAGCAGCTCCTAACCAAACACAGCTTCACAACATCAGCCAAGTGGCACCTTTTTAGTCACTTAAATCACCTGCACATGGCCACTCCTATCTGTGCAAGCAAGCAGCAAACCGCACCTGTAGTACATCTCGCAAGGCCCAAACTACACAGCACCAGAGGAGCAGCAGCCAGGCTGGCCACGAGCACTAGAGGGAAGGCTGCACCTTCTCGGCAAGTGCTGGTAATAGCTGGGGCCAATGAGTCACTCTGTGCACTTCCTAATGCATGCAGCAACCAAAATAGCTCTTGCAAGGAAGGTGGGACTGTGCATGCTGGCATGATCAGGCTGTGCTCAACATCCTCCTGCCGTAGGAAGGCAGTGCTCACCCTCAGCCGTTGGTGTTGGCGCACGCCGTGAGCTAACGGCAGCACTTAAAAGGACAAGAACTGCTTTACTCAGTCTTCAGGCATTTGCAGGAGGCTCCCACAGCAACCACCAAGAGTGATGCAAAAACAGTCTCAGTGGTTCCACCTGCTGCTGGGCAGGAGGAGGAGGAACACTGGGCACTCCCAAGGGCCGCAGCGGCAATGAAGGAAGCAGGACTGCAGCAGCAGGGCGGCAAGTCCCGAGCTGCAGTCTTGGTAGATCGGATGCAGATATTTGCCCTGTGGGAGCTGGGGGTCTTCAGGCTGGAGAAGAGGAGGCCCAGGGCAGAGCTCATTGATCTTTCCAGCTGCCTGAAGGGGCAGCTGCCCCAGGGGAGGTTCAGGCTGGATCTCAGGAAGTATTTCTGCACTGCAAGGGTTGTTAAACATTGGAATGGTCTGCTGAGGGCAGTGATGGAGGTGTTCAAGCATCTTGTGGAGCTGTGCTTAGAGACATGGTTTAGTGTTGAGCCTGCAGTGCTGGGTAGAGGGTTGGAGTGGATGAGCTTGGAGGTCCTTCCCTACTGGATGTTCAGTGATTCTTAGAATGGGTTGGAAAAGACATTGCAGGGAGGACAACAAACTACTTGGACTCGGCCCTGGACTACTGTCCTCATTTTCTGGATCCTCACCACACAGGAGCGGTTCCATGAGAAATGCAGGAGTGGGAAAAGCAAAGTGGCCAAAGATTTGTCAACAGCTCTGCTGACAACCTCTGGCAGAGGAAGCACTTCGTCAGCCTGTCAATCGCAAAGTATCTAGGAGATACATGTATTGACAACTCACTGCCAATTGATCCCACATCTATATAAAGCTCTTATGCAATGGGCTTGTTGACTCACATGATCATGAGATCTGTAGTGAACTAATAGCTGTGCCAGACCCTGAATTGCTCTAATTTCTAAACAAAGTGAAACTAGAAGTGGTCAAATTCCTCCACCTGAGCAGCTGGCCCACATTCACTGCTTACAGCACAGGATTCTAAAATGAGATCCATTTTTTACACACTTCACAGGTGGTGTAGGGACTCAGAAGGAACAGGCAGGTCCTTACCCAAATGAGCATTTTCCACTTCCATGGCCGTTTGTGCTTGTAGGGTCACTTTTGGGACACAGGGAGCCTGCATCTGCTGCTCCCCCCAGTTTGGCCTGGAAGCACCCAGCGATGTTTAACCCTGCAGAGCTGCTGTGTGCAGCGAGGTCCCTGGGTCTCTCCCGGAGCAGGGCAGTCACTGCACACAGCAGCAGCTCCCAGCCTGCGCTCGCCTGGCTCTGTACTCCCTGTGCCACTGCTCGGCCCTAAGGCAGCAGCACAGCAGCAGGAGCCACCTATGCTGGCACCTCCATCTGGCACTGTAAATCAGACTGGTGCTGCTCTGGCAGATCAGCTTCAGATCCCTGTTGGCAGATCAAAGGCAACAGTAATAACCACAAATCAATCCTCATTTAAGGCCCAAAACATCTCCCTCACACAGGATGCCTCATCTATTCACCACTCCAGAGCCCTTGCAAACAGCAGCTTTGCCCAGACACAACACTTGCATACAGATACTCAGGCCCTGGAGACTTGGAGCTGTTTCCAGCTGCCTTCTCCTATTTGCTGCCAAACAAAATGAGCAGCATCAGTAGAAGGGCTGCTGAAGACTGAACACTTGAGCCCCTGAAAGTCAGAGAGCTGCTTGGTGCCACAGAGAGGTGGCTGGTGCTTGGGGGCACAGAGAGGTGGCTGGCTTCCCTGGGGCTCAGCTCAGCTGCTCTGGTCTCCAGCCTCCAGGGGCCAGGCAGTGCTGTATTGTGACAGAAGCACCCAGCTGCCATCAGTGCCCTATGCTAACCCAGAGCTCTTCAGAGACAGAAGAGATGCAACCCCAGCTGAACAACTGTACTGTGCACAGGATGATTTCTAATGGCATTTCCAGACACCTTCCCCAACTTGAGTAGTAATACTCTAGAAAACAGGACTCAGAAAGGGAGGGATGAGGTTCAAGATCCAGGCAGCTCCTCCAGTGCAGGAAGAGCAGCAGGGCCCTTCTGCAACCACTGTGCTTGGATTCCCAAAATTCCTGCTCCTCCCCTGGCAGGTCTTGGCTAAAGGCATGGACTCAGAGGCTGAGGATCAGCTCTCTGCCTCACTGTGCTTTACGGGCAAAAGGAGATTTTTACTGCAGTTGGGAGCTTTTGCTTGCTCCCTCTCTGTAACATCTTCAGTGACAAACCTGTGTTTACCATGATGTGGCTAAGCACTAAGCACTTCCCTAGCACTCAACTTATTCAGAAATGCTGTAGGAAAAGGAAATAAATCTGTGCCTTGGCTTCTCCTGGAGAACAGTTACTGTTGTGTAAAACCCACCTGCACAGGCAGCAAAGACAAACTCTGCCTCTTGCCTTTAAGCCCCACAGTCTTGTAACCTGCAGTTTGAGCTATGCCTTCAAAGAAACTGCAACAGCAGCTGCAGTAACACCAGTTCAACTCTCCTGCATTCTTCCCAAGATGAAATCCAGAGATAGTGGAGATGGTAGCTGCTTAAGGATCTTCTGAAATCCTTCAAACCACAGCCACAGCTCCTCTGCTGCCAATACTGCACACTAACATGGTCTGAGGAGGCCAGAAGAACCTGCTGCTTCAGGGCTTGCACATCAGGGTCCAAAGAATATGTTGTGCTAAAGTTATATTGAATACAAATATCGTAACTTTTTAACAATTCACAGACTCACAGAACACATCCAGTGGGAAGAGCCCTCCCAGCTCAGCCAGCCCAAGCCTCCACCCAGCACTGCAGGCTCAGCACTAAGCCATGGCCCTAAGCACAGCTCCACAGGCTGCTGGAACACCTCCAGGCATGGGCACTGCAGCACTGCCCTGGGCAGACCATTGCAGGGCTGGAGAAGCCTTCCAGGGCACAAAGAGTTCCTAAGAGGCAGCCTGAGCCTGCCCTGGGGCAGCTTGGAACCATTGCCTCTGTTGCTGGCCCTTGGCACCAAGCAGCAGAGGCTGCCCCCTGCTCACNGGCTTTCTTGCCCACCTGGGCACTGCTGGCTTATTTTCAGTGACTGCCAATCAACAACACCCCCAGAGCCTTCTCCAAGCTGCAGCTTCCCAACCACACCTGCCCAAGTCTGGAGCTCCCCATGGGGTTGCTGTGCCCCAGGTGCAGGCTCTGGCACTTGCCCTTCAGTCCAGCTCCACTCGACTGTTTATCACTGGCAATTTTTTTGCGACACACATAAAGCAAGGACGTTATCTAACATATGGCAAGTGTGGCTGGTACATATTGCTCATAGCTGCACATCCCTGCAGAAGAACTGTAGCTGTACTATTTCTAGACAATTTTGAAGCTATGACAAAGCTGCATGCTATTGAAGAAAAATGGCAAGGCTATAAAAACCTGCATGTGTTTGAGTCAATCAGGTATAAAGAGTAGCTTCTTTTTTTTTTTTTATAGCATGGTTCTTTTACATGCCAGTGTAAGCAGGAAGTCAGAAAGATTAACCAAAGAGCAAGCAAAAAAGACCATCCTCTGCCATCTTCCTCCCCACTCCCACCACTGATCTGACAAAAATATCCTAAAAAGCAAATTAAGATGACAGTGGCAGGCAGCTCCTAAGGAAGTTTAATAAGCCCTGGGGAAGGCCTTAGTGCTGAGCTCGCCTTGCTGGTAGGAGCTAAAGCACTGCTACTAAAGCAATACTATAAGCTTTATGAACTTGTCTCTGCTGTTGCCTGATTTATGCTGGAGGAATGATGCTGTGCTGAACAACTGCTTGCTGGGAAGGCCTTTGGGGCTTCGGTGGGCTGCAGTTTTTATCACAGCAAGTAAACTGGATCAAGATTGAACTCCAAACTGAAATATAGAGATCATATTTTTGTATTAATGAAAAATACTTAATTCAAATCTAAACACTACTATCGTCAAGCCTTCTCTTACCCTCTACATCAGTTTCCCACCTAAAGTGCTTCTGAGGTACTGCACACTGAAAATCCAAAGAAACCAACCCCAAGACCACTCACACTTCCTCCCGTTCAAGAAACTTTCCCTTTTTGTTTTTTTTTAGGTTTTGTTTCCTGCACAAAGAGAAACAAATCTTTTCCCTCAGGAAAACCCCCAGCAAACAAAACCAGACTGCAAATTCAAAATAAATTTAACCAAAGCCCAGCAAGCAGGGTTGGGTCTGAGGTGATGCAAAGCTCAAGATGAGGCTGCAGTGTGAGTGCAGCCCAGACAGCAACTGTGTGCTGGGCTGCAGCAAGAGCAGTGTGGGCAGCAGGGCAAGGGAGGGGATTGTGCCCTTTTGCTCTGCTCTCTTCAGACCCCACCTGCAGTCCTGTGAGCAGTTCTGGAGCCCCCAGCACAGGAAGGACATGGAAGTGTTGGAGCCAGTGCAGAGGAGGCCACAAAAATGTTGAGAGGGCTGCAGCAGCTCTGCTGTGAGGACAGGCTGAGAGAGTTGGGGCTCTGCAGCCTAGGGAAGAGAAGGCTTCCAGAAGAACTTAGAGTAGCCTTCCAGGGACCCCTGCCACTAGTACAGGTCACTCAAGGACTCATCCAACCTGNCTGGCATTGCAAGACCTTGTCAATAGTCCCTCCCCAGCCTTCCTGGAGACCCCTTCACATCCTGCAAGGCCACTCCAAGGTCTCCTGGAAGCCTTCTCTTCTCCAGGCTGCACAGCCCCAACTCTCTCAGCCTGTCCTCACAGCAGAGCTGCTGCAGCCCTCTCAGCATCTTTGTGGCCTCCTCTGGACCCACTCCAACACTTCCATGTCCTTCCTGTGCTGGGGGCTCCAGAACTGTACAGTTTCCTCCCATGTCCTTGCTCCCAGTACAGTTTAGAAATGCTGACAATCAGCAGCATTTCTTCCCTTTGGGGCAGGAAGAGAGTGAGAGCTAGGGAAAGGATGGGAGGAAGGAAGAGCTGTGAGGACAGAGACACACAGAGCTTCATTTATGGAAAAGTAGCCAACCTTGGCATGGGAAAAAGAGGATGAGACCAGTGCACAGCAAGGAACAGAGGGGCAGCTGCCCTGCAGTGAAGAAAGTGAGCATGGAGAGAAGGAAGAGCTGAGTGTTCAAAGCATGAGAGTTCAGGGAGCCCTTACGGTACAGAATAGAAGTTGGGGCCCTTCAGTGATATCCCAAACACTCTCCTTAGCCTGTGCTTTTCAGAACCATCAATCCAAGACAAAGTGAGCATGAGCACAGACTGCAGCAGGCCCTTCCCCATCCAGACACACATGGTGCTTGTCACTGCTGCACATTCATCTCTGGGTCACATTAGCTCTGTTAATGAAAAAATAAATGTTGCAGAAGGGAAGTATGAAGATAGCCAATACCAAGGCCATAAATTTTAAACATGCTATTTACTTTGAGCCAGAGTGGTCATATATCTTGGTCTTGAGTAGTCCTTAGCCTTGTTCAGACTGATTCCATACAGTGGAGACAAACTCTGCCCTGACTGTGCTTCCTGCCTGTGATTCATTTGCTCAACATCTTTAGCACTGTGCCCACTTGATGGGCTTCAAATATTTAGTGAAAAGACAGTAACTCTTGTCTAAGCAAAAGAGAGTTTTGAGTGCAGATCCTGAACAGTGACTTGCTGTGAAGTATAGAGAGAATGCAGCTCAAGCTCTGCTTCAGGAGAGAAGTCTCCTGGCCCCAAACACAAGTTAGTCTCATACTTGGTGAGAAATCTGCACCTCCATGAAGAGTTGCTGAGTCCCTAGCCTTGAGGGATAAGCAGGAGGTTCAGTGAGCTGGCTCCAAGCCTCACTCAGCACCTGGCTGAGTTTTATGGACCAAAGGCTAAAGGCAGACCCTGGAAGAGACTGGTGCAAGTAACTCACCTTCCTAATCTGTTCCCCTAACACAAACAAACCACAGATGCCAGCTCCTTGAATCAGGATAAAAATACTACAGCAAAAACTAAACTACAGCTGAAGCAGGGAAAGGTCAGCCCTGGCTACACTTCAGAGCTCTTTTGATATGCCAAGAGAAAGAGGAAGGCAGTGCAGGAGAGTCTGTGCAGCCTCAGGGACTGGTGGTGCACTCAAGGCAGAGAGGACCTGGGGATTACCTCTACAGCATCACTGTTGGACTTAAACCAAACATTTTCAGGGACAGGAGAGCAATCACCCTAACTGTGCCAGCATCAGACAGCTTGGGAATAACCTGCACAGGTGAACACCAGAAGAGCTGATTCCCACACCCTACCCATCCACCCAAGCCAGGGCTTTGGTCACTCACTGGGCACCTTTGGTGCCCTCTGCCCACATCTCTGCCTGCTGGCACAGCCTTACCAGGCATCACGCACTGCTGGTGGCACTGCTGCAGCCCCAGCTGATGTGCCCTTCACAACACTGTGCCCTTCACAGCTCTCTGGTGCCCCTTTCTCGGCCGCCAGCAGTGCCCAGCACGCTGCAAACAGCTCTGCGCTCGCTGCTCTGCAGCTGCCTCTTTTCCCTCTGCCACGTTTCTGTAGGGCACGTTTGACTCCTTGCTGAGCTGCCCACAGCTCACACAGCTGCTGCACCTTGTGCTGCAGAGCCAGGGTTGCCCCACACAAGTCCCCCTGCACCCCCTCACAGGAGCCTACATCAAACCACAGGTCCCATTCTGTGTCTACGAGGACAGGAGGCAGGCTGGGGAGCTTCCCTTGAAGGTTATCCCACATGGCAGACTCAAGAGCTGCGCTCGTCAAGCACCTCCTTCATTTCCCAGTACCTTCCCTCTCTTTCCCCTTTCCACCCCAGGACTGCTGCAGCTACCAGCTTGGAAGCCTGAGACAGAAGTAAATGCTGAGGACTTCCAAAGTGGTCAGCACCACTGCCCTGGCTCTCACCAGAATAAAACAAGGGAGGGCAATGCACTGAAGCCTGAGGAGGGCAGATTTAGACTGAATGTTAGGAAGAAATTCTTTGCAGTGAGGGTGGTGAGACACTGGCATAGGTTGCCCAGGGAGGTTGTGGAGCACAGAAGCACCAAACATGATCAAAGATCACGTTGGGTGCTTCTGTGCTCCACAATCTCCCTGAAGGTCTTCTGTGCTCCACAACCTCCTTGGAGGTCTTCAGGACCAGACTGACTGAGGCCTTGAGCAGCCTGTGCTGGCGGGAGGTGTCCCTGCCTATGGAACTGGCTGAGCTTTCAGGTCCCTTCCAACTCAAACCACTCAGTGGCTCTATACAAATCCTGGCTCCTGGCAGCTACTTTCCCTTTACAAAACTGCAGACAGCCAAAACAAAGCCAAGTGAAGCAAGGACACCCCAGCAGGGCTTCCCTGGCTCTGCTTGCACTGCAGCTCGCTATTTTGTTTAATTGGGCTGTGACTCTCTTATTATTCTTCACCTTACATCCCCACCGTGGCTACATTAATCCTGGCCTGGCAGGAACAACAACGTTTCAGTTAACTCCAGGCTTTTCTTACTGATTTTTTTTTATCATATTCTTGAATTATGTGCTGGCAACTTGAGAGCAGATATTCCCACAGCTGCTCCAATGGTTTGTTTTTTTGGTTTTTGGGTTTTTGTTTTTGTTTTTGTTTTTCTTTTAATTTGGAAGCTATTTTTAGCAAGGAGGGGAGTACACTTGTGGTGTATTTTTTAATTAGAATCATAGAATGGTAAGGTTGGAAGGGACCTCAAGGATCATCCAGTTCCAACCCCCTGCCATAGGCAGGGACACCTCCTACTAGTACAGGTCACTCAAGGCCTCATCCAACCTGGCCTTGAACACCTCCAGGAAGGTTGTGGAGCACAGAAGCACCAAACGTGATCAAAGATCCCATTGGGTGATTCTGTGCTCCACAACCTCCCTGGGCAACCTGTGCCAGTGTCTCACCACCCTCACTGCAAACAACTTCCTCCTAACATCCACTTTCAATCTCCCCTCTGCCACTTCAAACACATTGCCCCTTGTCCTGGCACTACCAGATCTTGTCAATAGTCCCTCCCCAGCCTTCCTGGAGACCCCTTCAGATCCTGCAAGGCTACTTTAAGGTCTCCTGGAAGCCTTCTCTTCCCTAGGCTGCAGAGCCCCAACTCTCTCAGCCTGTCTTCACAGCAGAGCTGCTGCAGCCCTCTCAGCATCTTGGTGTACTCCTCTGGACTGGCTCCAACACTTCCATGTCCTTCCTGTGCTGGGGGCTCCAGAGCTGCACACAGGACTGCAGGTGGGGTCTGAGGAGAGCAAAGTAAATTCTGCCAGAACAATGAAGAATAGGCTGGTGGTTCACAGCTGCCAGACCATCAAATAAAAGGAGTCTAAAGGAAGAAAGAGACTTTTGGTGAGGAGCTTTCCATATTTTTTTTTTTTTTGTGCAAAAATTAATTTACTGGCACTGCTGTTTATGTGCATGGGGTTAAAAAAACTACACAGGAGACCTGCAGCCACTTTCAGCACAGGGGAGCAAACAACCTTTTCTTGCAGAAGGAAAAAGCCACTCTGGTAGAGGCAGTATATAATTTTCCACACACAAATGTGTTCATCCAAACCCAGCCTACATGTCTCTGTGCCTTATGCTCACATTTTCTCTCTCTGCATTCAATACATTAAGTGCTGCCTAACTCCTACCTTCTGAGTTCAGTAAAAGAAAAAACAGAAAGAAAGAATCCTTTCCTTTACCCCACCTCTGAAACAGAATGTGCTGTTATTGTCACAGCAGACAGGGCAGGGGCTGAAAACAGCCATTAGTTAGCAACCTGCCATTTACCCTGCAACCTGTTAACAGCACCAACCACTGCAGCAAGGAAATTGCCTGAAGGAAAGGGCAGGGAACACTCCCTGCTCCACTCTGCTGCAGAACCAAACTGTGCCAGGCCTTGACCATTCACAAAGCCTTGCTCTTTTAGCCTCTCCTGCTGGCCAACCCTTGCCAGCCAGGAAATGCCCAAGTGCCAGAACTTGATTTTCCCTCCACAGACTCATGCATCCAGGCGAGCAGTTCTGTACCTCTTCTGGACTCACCCATGAACAGCAGATGCCTGAGGCAACACAGCAGCATACCTGGCATGCTGAGTGCTGCACACCCCTCTGTGGCTGAGTTGTCAAAGGTGTGCTGGTAAGTGCACTAGAAACAAAGACTTGCACCTTTCTGGAAGCACAGCAGAGACAACCCCAACCTGCTCAGACCCAGTTCAAAGCTCAAGCTATGATCCCCAACCAGTCTGAAGTAACTCAGAGCAGCCACAGCTCAGTGGCAGCAAAGGAAGCGTGGCCTGCACAAAGGCAGCATGGAGCACCAAAGCACACAGAGGAAACCCAGAGCCCTGAGATGTGGACAAGGAAACAGAAGAAGCACGAGCTGGCTGTGCCCTTGGCATTGCCTATCCTCCCTCCCTCCCAGCAACTGCTGCGGGAGGGAACGGCACCCAAGATCCTCTTACATCCTATCTCCTGATTATTTTTGTCCTTCTGCTTTTACTAAAATCTTAATTTTCCTGCTTTTGCTGCACTTCCTTCCTATCCCTTCCCTTTGCCTCACCAACTGATTCTCCTCATTTATCTTCTCTGTCGAGCATCTTGGCTCTTCCCATTTCTCTTCCCCTTCCAGTTCAGCAGCCTTTTCCTCCTTACTGGTCTCCCTTCTGCACCATTTTTGTGCTTTTTTCCTTCCTTTCCTTCTTTCTTATAATGTTCGCTTCTTCTTTTTTTTTTTTTTTTTTTTTTTTTTTTTTTGTGCAGGATACTCATCCTTCCATCTGTGCTCCCTTCTTGCTTCTCAGGTGGTTGGATCCAAATGGGAGCCACTGCTTTGAGACATTTAAGTAGAAAACAAATGCCCCTTCTTAGTATTTTCCTCAGAGATGGAGACAGAGGAGATCTGCTAGGATGTGTTTTAAGACCCTGCCCCAGATGCCATATCATCCTTCAGAAAGTGTTTCACAAGTACTTAAAAAGGATTTCATAGGAAACATTTCATATAAATCTTGATGGGCATTGCAGTAAGTTCCATTTTTTTTCCCCTAAAAAGGAGGCATGAAATAAAAGTTATTACTGACATCTGTCATATTTTAAATTCCTTTATAAAATTTAGTAGTGGCAGCAACAGATGTAGCATAAAACCCTGTGAAATTAGAGCCTTAATAGAGCATTCTTTAAGGGAAGCAGCTTCATCACTGACAGTCATTTAGGAACACGGAAGGCAGCTTCCCAGAAGATATTTGCTGCTGTTCTATTAGAGGTAATTAAACTAGGAGATGATTTATTTCCTTGCAGCCATGTAACTGAACTTTCTGAAGCCATTAATGATACCTCATGAAGGCATCAGCAGATCCAGAACATTATTATCCCCAGTAAAACAGTGTTTACAACACAGAGCCGTTAAAAAAGTCTACAAAATGACACTTATTGCCAAAACATTAAGAAATTAAGCCACAAAGGACAGTGCATGAGGGTAGAAATGCTGTCACTAGACAGAGCTCCCCAGCTCTCCTTTTCCTGTGACTGACAGCAACTCTCTGAGAGCAGACACCTCCAGGCAACAAAAGCTGTCTACATTAAAATCAGTTTTGTATCAGTCCTATTGCAGCATTATTGATCACTAAAGGAAGCTGCAGGCAACAAACAATATGTATTTCTGAACAGCAGCTGTGTATTTCAGCAGGGCAAGGGTTCCCTATACAGAGGAATTCCAAGGGGGGGTCAAGGCTTCACACATCCCCCCCCTATTAACACACCCAGCAGACAGAATCCTTGGTGTGGCATTTGCTGATTGATGAACAGGGAGAGCTGGGATCCGAGCACAGGATTTTATTGCTGAAGACATTTTCATCTGCAGCCAAATCACCAGGGAAACACTTTGTCAAATAACCTCATCCTGCAGGGAGGCTTTGTGACAATATTGGCAACTCTGAGACTTTGTTCTGGTTTCCCCAACAGCTTCTACCTGTCCACGCTGGGGAATGTTGGCAGCAGCACTGCAATGCATGCAGGCGTGCAGCTCGAGACCCAGGTTCACATTTCTTGGTCACAAGGGGTTAAAAATCGACTCTCACAAGCTCTGAAGTATTTAACAGCTCTCTTTGTATGGATATAGAATCAATTCCATGTATTTTTGGCAGAGCTTCACAGCAAACCCTTCTACTCTCATTCTAACAGCTGATCTGCAGATGCTTCATGTAAGGGCTACGAAGTGTGACATGTTTTCAGGAGCTCCAGCACTTCTTTCACCCTTACCTTTTGGGTTGTAACTGAAGCTCACAAAATGTTGCTCACTTTTACACCATTGGGCTAGGCAAGATGTCCAGTAGGACACCATGGGTTAACATGTTCACACCCTCTGGCTGCTCCTGAAATTTTTCAGGACTCTGAGTCACGCTGTCAGACTTGAAGCTTTTAATTACCCTTGTGCTGAGTGGAATTCCCAAGCTTCACAGTTTTGTACTGGGATGGCAGCAAAAGTGGCCTGCTATGAAACCTTCTCAGCTGAGCAACAGCCACTCAGCCTTCTCACTGGCTCAGCTACACTGTACCCCGTGGGGCTAAGCCAAATAGAATCATAGAATGGTAAGGTTGGAAGGGACCTCAAGGATCATCCAGTTCCAACCCCTCTGCCATAGGCAGGGACACCTCCTACTAGTACAGGTCACTCAAGGCCTCATCCAACCTGGCCTTGAACACCTCCAGGGAGGTTGTGGAGCACAGAAGATCTCTAGGGAGGTTGTGATCGTTGATCATGTTCGGTGCTTCTGTGCTCCACAACCTCCCTGGGCAACCTCTGCAGGTGTCTCATCACCCTCACTGCAAACAACTTCCTCCTAACATCCACTCTCAATCTCCCCTCTGACACTTCAAACCCACTGCCCCTTGTCCTGACATTGAATGACCTTATCAATAGTCCCTCCCCAGCCTTCCTGGAGCCCCCTTCAGATCCTGGAAGGTCACTCCAAGGTCTCCTGGAAGCCTTCTCTTCTCTAGGCTGCAGAACCCCAACTCTCTCAGCCTGTCCTCACAGCAGAACTGCTGCAGCCCTCTCAGCATCTTGGTGGCCTCCTCTGGACCCGCTCCAACACTTCCATGTCCTTCCTGTGCTGGGGGCTCCAGAACTGTACAGTTTCCTCCCATGTCCTTGCTCCCAGTACAGTTTAGAAATGCTGACAATCAGAACCAGCTGCCTTAGGGGCAGGAAGAGAGTGAGAGCTAGGGAAAGGATGGGAGGGAGAAAGAGCTATGAGGACAGAGACACATAGAGCTTCATTTATGGAAAAGCAGCCAACCTTGGCATGGGAAAAAGAGGATGAGACCAGTGCACAGCAAGGAACAGAGAGGCAGCTGCCCTGCAGTGAAGAAAGTGAGCATGGAGAGAAGGAAGAGCTGAGTGCTCAAAGCATGAGAGTTCAGGGAGCCCTTACGGTACAGAACAGAAGTTGGGGCCCTTCAGTGATATCCCAAACTCTCTCCTTAGCCTGTGCTTTTCAGAACATCTTCCTATAAGCCCCCTTCAGATACTGGAAGGTTACTATAATAAACCCAGAAGAGGTAGCCCCAGGCAGGACATGGGTACAGAACTGCAGTCCCCTGGTACACAGGAGAGGGCAAGGGCTGCCTGGCACCATGCAGCAAAGGGTACAGAGGGCATGGCTGCTTCTCTGCAGAAAGAGGGTGCCAGTTTCTCCTGGGCATCTGGGGGATAAGTCCTCTAAGCCTCATTGATAAGTCTGGGTCTGAAAGCAGAGGTTAAGTTAAATATTAAGTTAAATAAGGATGGTTGTGCCCTGGGCACGGCACTGCCATTTCACTGGCTACATTAAAGGATGGAGGGGTCAAGTGTTTAACATCAGCTTCAACAGAGCCTGCAACAGAAAGGCTTTCACCCAGCACTGAGCATCCATTGCCACCATTTCTATCACCACAGGATCCACTCAAGCCCCTGCTGCTGCCTGTCTTCCCCATGCTGCCCTTTGGAAGAGCACAGAAAGATGCTTTAAAGCCCTTACTGTGCCACAGTCACACAGTGAAGGATGCTCTGGGCAGGTTTCCACTCACTTCATTACCTTTTCGTCAGATGCAAACACATTTTAACAGCTCTTTTGCAAGGTATTTCTCCATTTCACCTACCCTAACCTGAAATCCTCAGAGGTCAACTCCCACCTCAGGCAAATCACAGCCTTTATTTCTAGATAAATTCCATCAGGGGTGGAGGTTGAACGATTTGGTGTGAGATGTGAGAACTGCAGCTCCTGATATCTGCTGTGTCATTTGCTCTTTTCTCATAAAAGCTGAATAAAAAATAACCCCAACCCACTCTTGCCTACACCACCAACAGCTTAGTAAAAACAAGTGGGTGGGTTCTCAGTGGTTGCAGTACACTGTGAGTACAGCCCAGCACGGCTCAGACCAGCACCACCTCTGAGTGACAGCTGTGCTCTGCACACAGGGCACCCAGAATGGGTCCTGCAGTGGCTGCTGAGGGCAGTGCCCACAGCCCTGTTCCCTTGTCCTCAGTGGGAAAGGTAGAAATGACTCTGGCAGGTGCCCTCAGTCTGGCAGTGCTGGATTTTCCTAGCACATGGCTTGTGAACACTTTCTTTTTTCCTGGATCTCTGCTTTTGATCTTCTGCTTGTTGACCTGTGGCTGGTTACTACAGCTTGAAAGTTCAAATGTCAGGATAACAAATGTAATTCAATGGCAGTGTAGCTCTTTCATGGCAGGAAACAGCCTGAGGACTGGCTCACTGCAGACCCTGTCCAGCTGAAAAGGAAGTGCTTGTCCCTTTCTCGCAGAGAGCTGAACACAGCCTGCCAGAGGCACTGCCGCCTGGACGTGATGCCCGCAGTGCCCTGCTCAGCAGCAACGGTATCGCAGCCTCTGGCTGTCCTCTGGACCACTTTCTGCACAACTGATCAGGAGGGACTCTGATTGTGCAGAACAGCATCCAGCCCAGCCAGCTCCAAGAGGAGTTGCTGCAGTGGGACACTTGGGGCTCTCTGCAGAGTCTTTTGCCTCAGCCTGCTGAAGGGATGCAGCCTGAGCCCTCTGGACCACACTGCAGCACGGCTCCTCCTTCTGTTACCTGCGGTCAGTGAGGATTCTGACCCAGTGACCCGCGGTCGTTGCAAGTCCTTTCCCACCACTGGGTGGTAAACTTTGGCAGATGTCTCACCCCACCTGCTCTTTGCCGCTGGCAACAGCAGACAGTGGGAGGCAGCTAAGGTACTGCCCTGAAGGCTCCTTGACAAATCGCAACTGGAAAGCAAGCGTGGATCTGTCACTGCCATAAAAACACTCCTGAGCAGCAGTGTGGCTGCACCTTGGCGGTGAAGACCTGTTATAAAACCAGGAACAAACCACAACACTCAAGAAATGACAGCTCAGCTCTTGCTGCTGGGTAACAGATCATTCCTTACAGTCTCTGCAGAGCAAACTCTTCATTTGAGATTCAGAAGTGTTTTGAGTGGAGGAGGTAGACAAAAAGGGGCTGAGCTTTCTTTTTTAAAAACACTTCACTGTTTCAGTCTACGCTGCTGAAACTAAATTGTAGTAATAACAGACATGGTTTTTTTCTTTTATGTTTCAGCCATTCAGTTTTATCCTCTTGCTCTACTCAAGAGTAATAGCAGTGAATTAGTCCAAAGGGAGTTCAGAAGCTCATTCACAGCTACCTTAATCATAGTTGCAGCTTATATATATTAAAAAAAAAAAACAAAAAAACAAACCAAACTCCAAAACATTTCTCATTTTGGAAGTTTTCTTTTCTGGACAGTGGAAAGTTTATCCTACAGTTTGGGAGATGTTTCTCAAAGAACTTTGTTTTCATAGCTCAGCATTGGTAACCTGCAAACACCTTCTTTCTATGTGTCAAAACACAACACACCAACACTGCACACCTCCGAGTCCTCAGTGTGGCTTCACCAAAGTGCTGCTGCTGCTGCCTCTTTCAAACCTGCCTTTGCTAAGAGGGAAGGCACTAACACCTTCCCAAACCGTGCTAACATTGCTCCTCCTCAGGAAGCTGAGCCTCAGCGTCTCAAAGAGCTGTCAGAGGACTGCTGCTGACAGGTAACAAGTCACTTACAAGCAGCTTCAGTGCACAAATGCTAGTTTCATCCCAGCTGCACCAGCTGAGTCAGCAAACAAGCAGCACCTCGGCAGGAACCTATGGCACCACCCACACAGCCTCCTCAGGATCATTTGTGCTGCTGACCTCTTCTGAAAGACAGCAAAAGCCACCGAGGGCTAGATGGTAAGAGAGCCAGTGCCAGGCCATGAGCAAGGGCAGTATGGTCTGCTTGCTCAAGTCCCACTGCTGGGGGCAGTTCCACACCTGAGGTCATGACTGAGCAACAGCAAAGGGTGCATTTCCAACCCTTCAGAGCTGTTGTTTAACCCCTGACACACTGCTGCCTCCACCTGAACAACTCAAGTATGAAATCAGGACTTGGTACTTATTCATGAGATCAAACCTAAGCAATTAGGGGCTTGACTCAGCTCTCCTGTGCTCACACCCAGAAAAGCAGTGGTGCTGCTGAGCTCAGTGCCAGTGCAGGAAGGGCACAGTCACTCCCCAGCTGCAGGTCTGTCCTGGTAGGGCAGAAGTGGTCCTGAGGACAGCCCTTCTGGCAGGGCAGAAGTGACTCCCAGCCAAGGCAGCACAGCACAGCAAGCAGTGAGGACGCAGAGATGCGAGTTCAGCTGCACAGGACTGCTGAGCCTTATGCTGTTGTCTCTTTACAGTTGTTATCCACCCAAGGCAGTCCTGGCAGGCTGAGGAGCAGACCCTTCTCCAAAGAGCAGACAGAGGCAATGAAGTGCCCCGGGGCTCAACCTCCATAGGTGTAAGCTGGAGCAGCATCATGGAGCTGTGACCCCTCAGGTCACTGGATGATCTGTGTGTGGAACTTGAGAGACAGGCAATTTGCAGTAGCTGTGCTTTTGCACTTCACTCTCTTCTTACATTCCAGGGTAAAAGCTCCACCTCTGCCATCAGCTGCCAAGACTACACTGTGGAATCCCATGGGTGGCCTGGCTGTAGTGATAACCAAGCCCAGAGATGATTAGGAAAGGTTAGCCACAGAATTGAGTCAGGCTGGGAGCACATACACCACACAGACCCCACAGATCACATCAAATCTCTCAGAAATGACTGCAGGGAGGTTTAAATTTAATTAGCAGGATACAAGACTGAGAGAGACAGACACGAACCAAAGCAGACAAAATGAAACAAAACCCTGAAGGCCACCCCAGGAAGGAGTGAGCAATCCAAGTGCCATGGATATGTCACAGGTAGGAGCACCGCAGCCATTTCTGGACTCCTTTCACTTCCCTGTGAGGGACCATTTCATAGAATCATAGAATGGGAAGGTTGGAAGGGACCTCAAAGCTCATCTAGTTCCAACCCCCTGCCTAGGCAGGGACACCTCCCACTAGAACCGGTCACTCACCTCGTCCTGAACACCGCCAGGGAGGCTGTGGAGCACAGAAGATTTCTAGGGAGGTTGTGGAGCACAGAAGCACCAAACATGATCAAAGATCATAATTGGTGCTTCTGTGCTCCACAACCTCCCTGGGCAACCTGTGCCAGTGTCTCATCACCCTCACTGCAAACAACTTCCTCCTAACATCCACTTTCAATCTCCCCTCTGCCACTTCAAACCCACTGCCCCTTGTCCTGGCATTGCAAGCCCTTATCAATAGTCCCTCCCCAGCCTTCCTGGAGCCCCCTTCAGATACTGGAAGGCTACTATAAGGTCTCCTCGAAGCCTGCCTGTCCTGAGAGCAACAACTTCTTTGACAGACAAGAATATCCCTTAAGTCCATAAAGGTACCAACTTAAACTGTCTCTTAGGAAGATTCAAACACCAGCACTCGCCACAGAGCTTAGGGAGTGCCCAACCTGAAAACCCCCTCAAAACCTCGACAGCGAGCACCAGAGCCTCACAGCTGCTGGCAGTCAGCAGATAGCTGAAGGAATTGCTATACTTGCAAGAAATGGTACCCAGGAGGACACCATTTTCACACCAGGGGCAAAGGAAGCTGTCAGCCTGACAGGCAGGATGCCTCAGGCTGAGCAGTGACACAGCAGACAGGTCACACCGAGCAGCACAGCAAGCAGCAGCAGCCTAGCGGCCAGGACCACCACCGGGGAACCTGCGGAGGAGCAACACATAGGGAACAGCTCTTGTCCATGCCTGCCCTCACTCTTCTCCTGGAATGACTGTTAACTTGATGAGATCTGAAGAAATCCCACAAGAACAGAAGTTGGTTTGCAAGGTTTAAAACCTGTTTCAGCTGCAAGGAAGGGAAGGCATCAGGAGGCCTGGGGAACACCACGGAAAGTAGTGGAGAGCTGGGACTTTCCAGTCTCTTTTAAGAGCAATCAGCAGTGTCTTTGTCCTGTAAGGCACTCTGGTCAAAGGAGCTCTGACCTTAGAGGACACGGCTGTTCCTGAGTATTAGATCTACCACCATCTGGAGTCTTGTGTACAGTTCTGGAGCGCCCAGCACAGGAAGGACATGGAAGTGTTGGAGTGGGTCCAGAGGAGGCCACCAAGATGCTGAGAGGGCTGCAGCAGATCTGCTGTGAGGACAGGCTGAGAGAGTTGGGGCTGTGCAGCCTGGAGAAGAGAAGGCTTCCAGGAGACCTTGGAGTGGCCTTGCAGGATCTGAAGGGGGCTCCAGGAAGGCTGGGGAGGGACTATTGACAAGGTCTGGGAATGCCAGGACAAGGGGCAATGGGTTTGAAGTGTCAGAGGGGAGATTGAAAGTGGATGTTAGGAGGAAGTTGTTTGCAGTGAGGGTGGTGAGACACTGTCACAGGTTGCCCAGGGAGGTTGTGGAGCACAGAAGCACAGAATGGGATCTTTGATCATATTCAGTGCTTCTGTGCTCCACAACCTCCCTGGAGATGTTCAAGGCCAGGTTGGATGAGGCCTTGAGTGACCTGTACTAGTAGGAGATGTCCCTGCCTATGGCAGGGGGTTGGAACTGGATGATCCTTGAGGTCCCTTCCAACCTTCCCACTCTATGATTCTATGCTGCAGCTGGGCACTGAATCTGGAAGTCACTCACCTACCACAGGCTGGGAAAAAAGCAGGATACACAAGGCCATGTTGGGTCAGAGTGTTCAGCACTGGTAAAACACCCCCCTGGGACCAGACCCAGGCAGAATGAAGCAGCAGGCTGGAGCACCAACACATCTGCTGGATGTGTGCTGAGGAACACGAAGGGAGGTTCTCCTCCATGTCTGAACTGCTGGGGCTTTAAAACAACATCTCCCCTCTGCCTGCTTGGCCAGCCCACCTCAAACACTCCTCTGGTGCATGTTTCCTCTTCCCTAGGTGTCTATAACAGGCTCTTGGAATTGACTTGGGGACTTTATGTCCAGTGCTTCTCATCACTCCTTAAGTTCTCCCTGGCTCTGATCTGGCAAGTCTACAGCATTATGTGAAAGGCCTACAGGCGCTGACAATGCAGCATCTAAGTGACCTGGCTCAGGTCTTTGCTGCTTGCAAAGAAGCTCTTTTCTGCCTCAAGAATGACTTGCTTGGCTGCTACCATCAGATAGACCTGTTGGAGAAATTAGGGCCTGCCCCTCAGCTGCCTGCTCGTCTGCACACAGGGATGGCTGCAAGCTGGCTCCTTAGGCTGTTTCCAGCACACTCTTCTCCAGCAGGGAAGGCAGGAATTCTACATCAGTTTCTCATCTGTTTCTCTGAAATTCCCCAATCGGTACTTAAGAAGGAGGTAATCTTTTAATCAAAAGCCTATTCTATGAGCTGTCTGCCCCCAGGTTCAGCTCATTCATTTCTCTGGACGTGGGTTTCAGTTTTCTCCTCCAAAGAGGTTAACAGATTGCTATAATTGGATGGCTCCAAGAAAAGTGCTTCAAGCACCAGAGCAGCTAGAAACAGAACCCAGTTCACCCTCTAAGCAATTAAAGATTTCCCCTAATTAAATATTGCTAGAAATGTCTATGAAGTACTTCAGGGAAAGGCATGATCCAAAGAGTTCATGCACTCCTGTCCTGCTGGAAGGAGGTCTTCCCCAGCAGTCAGGCTGCGATTGTCCACAAACTAAAAAATATCACAAAAGCTGATCAGTGTATTCATCTTGTAACCATCTGCAGACTGTAATCATCCTGCAAAGAATCACAGGGAATGCTCTGGGTTGGAAG